>JAPKLW010002097.1:76091-109974 GCA_026898455.1 Plectranthus barbatus
GTAATTCTAGTTCATGTTGATGAATAGAAGAATTTTCTAACCCAACAGGGAGCACGTGAGGTTTCTGATTGTGAAGTCGTGGAAGGAGATGAACACGGCGGCGGCCGCCGACGATTGTCCATTTACGGATGCTTTGCTTCGGGCTGCAGCTAATCTTGGAAGAGCGGCGCAGTTTTTCTATCACGAAGGAGATGGTCATGGCGTGCAACACTCCAAAATACACCAACAGATAGCGGAATTGCTGTTTCAGCCGTATGCCTGAGAACAAAATATTGGAGATTGCCGCTACATATATAAATAAATGATCGAAGAAAGGTTTCGAGTTCGACCAGAACTAATCCAGCACAAATATATTAATAATCCATCCGTTTCATTTTAATAGTCTTGTAGAATTTCTATTTTTTACATCCCAATTTAATTATCTTGTTTTTAAAAAAGGGAACTTTTTACGCTAAAATATTAATTTCACTCAACTCATTCTACACTTACATGCCTTGGTTATTGTGCCCAAACTAAATCAGACTATTAAAAAGGGCGGAGGGAGTATATATGTTTTTATAGATATATCAGTATATTAAATTTCAATTAGTTGATATGAGAAAAGTTAGATCATATGAGAATAGATGTTAATGAAAGAAATGAGAATAAATCTCAGTCATTGATTGCACAAGTTATGCGGTCATGCTTTAATAATTTTCATTTTCATTTTATCCTCCGCGAACTTCATTGTTACATATTTAAGGGTATTATTGTCATTTAACATATTTTAAATATCATAATGTATGCCCTAGTTTTGCGATTGGGGCTTGGAGATTGAGGAGAAGCAGCCGACGGCAAGTAGCGTCCACAACCACCAGACTCCGATTCAGTATACAATGTCTTCGGGTTACACAGCGCAACTATCGCACATCCTGTCGCCGGTGCCTCCACCGCCGGCAAAAGCAAACACCAATCTGATCTCAAGCTCATATAAGCCTTGCTGCAAATGTGTGAGGTGTTGGCCAATTTGAAGGTTTTTGGGCGATGGTATGTTGCAACCTTGTTGCTGCTGTTTTGGGTTACTTGTTGCAGCCTCTCCTTACTGTTTCTGCTACTGCAGATTGCTTTGTGTACTGGTTTGTAGCCTGCTACTATTGGTTTTTCATCCTTGCTGCTGATAAGCACAGCTTAGGTGTGTGTGGTTTGTGTTTCTTGCTGCTGCCTGCTCACTGGTGGTTTTGAGGTGGTTTTGCTGTCTGCTCACTGGTTCTCCTCGGTTTGGCTGCTGCTTGTTGAGTTCTTCGGCTAAAATGAAGAATAACTAAGATAAAATGAAGATCTGCTAAGATAAAATGAAGAACTAATAATGATGTACAATTACATTGAATTTATTTTATAATGAACAACAATTGAGATAAAATGAAGAACTGCTATGATAAAATGCATGTCACATGTAATATCAAAATTCGTATCGAATTTATTTTATAATGAATCACAATTGAGATAAAAATGAAGTATAACTAAGATAAAATGAAGTATATAATACATAAAATGAACAAAACACAACTTTTGCGCCTTGTACGTTCGTAATGACTATGTTGCCTTTTAATGAAGTAAAATGAGTATAAAATGCTGCATTTTTTATTGAATGTGTTAAGGACTATATATATATATAGGGAAAAGATCAAATGCTAAAAAGTGAAAAGATGCTAAATATGAATAAATCCTAGGCCCTTGATTTTGATGGATGAATGACCAAGATTGACAGTTATTTATTTTGATATGGGTGGTTATGCATGTCAATGAAGCATAACATAATAACTAAACAAGCATAATACACTAACTAATCAAACATCATTAGCATTTTAGCACAAATAATTTTTTAGCATAGGATCCGCTCCCTCTATATATATATATATATATAGAGTAGTGATCATATGAGAATAGTTTTTAGTATGAGAAATGAGAATAAATCTCAGCCATTGATTTTGTGATTTCAACGCTCATGATCTATTTCACTCCATGTGCAGTTTTCCTCGATTATCGTGCAGTTTTGCAAAATTAAGGTTATTTTTGTAATTTTAGCTTTTTTAAAAATCTGAAATAGTATCTCATCAGATTTTTTATTCCTTTCTTTGCGCGATTTGATTTCTTCTTCCTTCTTCATTTGATTTGATTTATATTTCTTTTGTCGATCATATTTTTTTTCTTTTTTTTCTGGATTTCGCATTCGTGTTCGGTCTCGACTTTGTTAATTGTGCATGAATATAGTTTAAAAAAATTTATTTTATTCAGATCGACGTTCATTTTTACTATTATATTGTGCATCTTTAGTGATAACTTTGTGCATTTTTGTTTCTTACAGGTTCATTTATTTCAAAGTGTGTTGATGAGATGAAACATTTTAAGGGCAGAGTTTTTAGAACTGTTGATGTTGGTATTGAGTTTTATAGAGACTACGCTCGTGTTGCTGCTTTGAAGAAGAAGATGTTTAATTTTTTTAATTCGTATTTATGTAAAAATGAAGTAAATCGGGCTAAAAATGAAGTAAATCGGGCTTAAAATGTAGGTTGTTGTTTGTGTTTGAGTATTTTTACAGTTTTAGCCTTTAAAGGCTAAAACTGCAGGATATTGGGGCAAAAATGCCGCATTTTTCAATTTGCTGAGAATGAATCATGTTCTTCGATTTGATGAGATGGACGCACGAGATCTATTCTTATTTCTCATAGTAACTCCTATTCTCACCTGATCATTACCTTATATATATATATATATATAGAGAGTGAATCTCATACTAAAAATTAGTTTGTACTAAATAGGAGTGAATCTACACCACTCATCTTAAAAAATCAATGGTCGAGATTAAGATATTTTTCCAAATTTTATGGTTTTTTGCTTTATAAATCATGCTTAATTTGATTAAGCATGATTTATAAAGCAATTAAGCACGAACCAAAATTATGCTTAATTTTTTAATCTGTGATGCTTTAATCTCAACCATTGATGCTATCAATCAAATGGCTGAGATTCATTCCTATTTAGCACAAACTTTAATTTTAGCACTTGAGTGGATCTATATAATATATATAGATGTAATCATATGTTATTACCCACTTCTCCTATGTTACCATGTTACCTCTACATTATCTTTGTGTAATATAGTACATTATATAGCATGCAAGAGTACAATATTATCGCGTTCAATATTACATTCATATAACAGAATTATTGCATTACATTATCTATAAAAGTTTTGTATATTTTGCAATGTACCTAATTTACTTAAATAATATAATTAATTTGTCTAGTTAATGCACCGAAACTTGAAGTAACAAGTGATGGCTTGCGTTATTGTTATCGGTCAATGTGAAACACTTCAATTGTTAAAAGTCCCTCTTGTACAAGTGTGTGGTGTCAATCGTTGCAGATTTTGCGGCGGTTGACAGAAAGACAAATCTACGGAAATAATAATATGTTCGACATCAACTATCACAAATAGGGTGGCGATCAACAAAGAGAACAAAACATAATTCAAAATAAGGTAGGAATACTTGTTAATAATATTATCTTTTCTAACATTATTTTTATGTAAATATTAATGCACAAACAACTATAACATAAAATAATATATTGATCATAATAATTGTGTCGTACATCGCGCGAGTGCCACACTAGCTAGTTATATTATATATTTTGCATCGTTTTAAAGTTATATCTAACATATGTTAAATCATGCAATTTAATGGCACTACAAGAATAATATTGAATAATACTAAAAAGACAATGCTTTTCGTTGAAAAGTGTTATTGTAAACAAAAGTGTTGTCTTTTAGTAAAATAATACGCTAAAAAACAACGGTTCTACACTAGCGTTATTATTTACGTGTTGTCTATAATCGAAAAGATAACAATCACTAAAAAATACGCTAAAAGACAATGATTTTACACTAGTGTTGTTATTTACGTGTTGTCTATTATCGAAAACACAACAGTTGTTAAAAAACACGCTAAAAGATAACAATTTTACACTAATAATGTTGTTTACGTGTTGTCTATCATCGAAAAGACAACAGTTGCATTTGTGTGCTGTTATTTGAGTGTTGTTATTCTATTTTTTTTAAATTTTAATGATTCTTATTTAATTGATAAAAATACACTATAATATTTTTAAGAGTTAAACAATTCATTGGGTATATTTAATAGTTTTCTCTATATTATTTTATACTTAGTTTTTATTTTGTGTAAAAATAATAACTAAATTAAGGAAACAAGATAATTAAATAGAAAATAAAACACCATCAGAGAGTATAGAAGATTTTATCCATATTTCTACCTATAATAATTGTGCGCGGTAAAACCATCTTGCCGGTATCAAAAGATCATAGGTTTGAAATACCTTTGAAACATGTGGGTATGCGAATTTTAAATTAATAACTCAGAGTAATTAAATATATTTAAATGATTATTCAAAGAAATACATGAAGTGTTTAAAAAAAATACCTTTATTTTTAGACTAATTATAAAATATGAAATGACAAAACAAATATGTTTTAATACGATCCGACACGTACGAATTATCAACCCTACTTCAAACCTGCCATCGCGCATCGCTTAATATATTATTTTATTATAAAATAAATGTAAAAGATACTAAGAAAATGTACCCCCTTCATCCGTGTCGGTCAATTAGTCACATATTGACCGAACATAGTAACCAATATTTGTGAGTATAGTGAAATTAATATTTTATTAGTGGGTGTGAAAATTTTGCCATTTTAGGAAATGTGACTAATATAGTCGAATAGACAAAAAAGAAAAATGAGACTAATATACTAGGATAGAGGGAATATTATTCGGTACTGTTACGTGCCATTGTACCGTAAAAATTGCAACGCTTGTACTACTATTGTACTAACAATGTCATGATACGGTATGATATTGTACCAAAAATTACGGTATACAAAAAAGTTAATAATTTTACACTTTTTAGTAAATAAATAAAAATAAATATGGATTTTGCCAAAATTAAAATAATTAAATCAAATCTATCTTAATATCAAAAGTAAATCTTATTTTAGAAATGTTCACCTACCCACCGTGAGCACGTGTTATGTGCTCACGGATTGATATGACATTATTACATTAGTGGTAGGGATAATTTTAACATTTCTATTTTATTGACACATCACTCGTAGACACATTAACACGAGTCATTGGTAAGTAGGTGATAATTTTTTAATCTTATTATGACGTTTAAACTGAAATAGTAACAATAATTTGTATTAAAACTTGAAACCTCTTGGTAAACCTTCGTAGTTAGCTGGCTCTACCTGAAAGATATGGACTAAGATCTTGTACTAATTAGATTTGTACTAAATATATTAATTATTAATTAATTTATCTTGCAGATAGATATACTAATAAGATTAGTACATAATATATTAATTGAATTAATATCTATTTGGTAATGTATTAATATTTAGATTATTAACTATTGGAACTGATATGGAAAAAAATAAGGCCCAAATCTTATTATATAAGATTTGAGAATCCCTTATTCTTGGAGAATAAGAAACTCACTTTACTCATAGATGAATAGAGAAAATATTTGTTTCCTACACAATTCAAATCAAATACACAAAACTTAGGGTTTTGAATTCTCTGCCTCCATAATTCTCTCTGGGAATTTTTAGCGTTCCTGGTTTGAATATACACCGTGAATTGGATTCTGCACATGATTGATTCGACATGTGGATGCCTTTAGTAGTGGATTCACGCTGCAGGACAAGTCAGAATCGCTTGTGTTCTACGGAAGAAACTGTAAGTTTTCCTTTTAATTCACGTTGAATCTCTACGCATGATATTAATTATAAATCTAGATCTGTTTGTTGATAATTAATTTCGCTGCGTTCATTAGATGAAATCAACGAAACCCAATAGTGATATCAGAGCGTGGGGCTCGATTTATACTTAACTAGTATAGCGCCCACGCTATGCGTGGGACATTTAATTATTTACATTAAAATAATACTAAATTTGATATTTTTAATTAACAATATGCGTTTTCAACATGTGCAAATGATAACTGTTAAAGTTCAAAAGTAATTTGGCCAAATAACGAATCAAGCTCAGTTAACCACGATGGTTCATGCTAAGATTATGCACCATTTGAAGCAGCCAACGAAGTTCCTTTATCTATTTGTGTAACTATTTGATTTATGGGCTAATTACTCAATTAATTTCGATGTCAAATTAGTCGAAGCTGTTGCTTGTTTTAGAAACAAAATAGCAATTTGATTGACTAATATGTTGTTTGATCAGATCTAATCGCGTTGGACAATAAATAATTAACTGGATTAATGCACTTGTTTTAATTGTTATTCGAATAAACTATGAGTGCCGAAGGGAATGGTTCATCGTCAATCATATTTTATTAACCATCAGATATGATCAAAAATGCTTGATCATGCTAAGTTGGTTGAACTATTTTTTACGGAAATTCAATATTGGGTGTATAATTGTTTCTGAAACATATGCCGCGACCGAGAATCCAAAATTTATTAATTGTTTTTGTTGTTTGTCACATTTAAATTTTGGAAATTCATTGTTGTCTTGAAACAATTATTGAGAAATTTTGGATCACGATGGGAAATTAGTAGATTTCCTGCGGCTCGACCGCATACAACCACCTAAAAATTATATATTATTATTATTATTATTTTAGAAATAATAATAATTATATATTTGTATTAATTTAGAATTAATATAATATTTTAAATTTCAAATCAGATATACATTTATATTAGTTTAGAACTAAAATATCATTATTGAAATAATGATATTTATAGATATTTGTGCTTATATTAATTTAGGATTAATATGAGTACTATTATTTTTGAAAAAAAAATATCTTGAATAACTGTATATATATGTTAATTTAGAATTAACATGAATTTCATTATTTTAGAAATAATGAGAATGTTTAAAATATGTGTATGTTTATGTTAATTTCGAATTAACATAAAACTTTCATTATTTTATAAATAACGAGAATATGACTTTTATATTAATTTGGAGATTAATATAAAGTTTAACCCATAAATTTAATTAGAATAAAATATATTAATTGGATTAATATATTTTATTAACCTAACTAATGCAAATGCATGAAAAAATAAAGAAAACAATGTGATAAGTGAGGCGAAATACGAGCTTATCAACCCCTCAAACTTAAACACTTGATTGTCCTCAATCAACAAAAAGAATGAATCAAAAGTTCAAGTAGAAGAGAAGTGTAATGCCTCACAAGATTTATCGCAATCAAACCCGAAAATCCATATCACACTAACACGTTGTAAGAATCAGAAAATCAGTAAACCATGGAAGACTCACAAGGGTAGTGTTTCACTCATTCACTCAAGTGTTTAGGATAATATGAGATCACACAAGTCATGCAAATCAAGTTTTACCATAGGCTTGCAAATATTCTAATATCTCCACTGCAAATATGTGCACACAAGTCTAAGATCAGAAAGGACTTTATTCTAGGTTGAAATGTAGGCTTTTTAGTGAAAGGTAGGGAAATATATGTCCAAGTGACTAAAATTAATTGAGTTCATGACTCTCAACGAATCAAAACCACCATCTATCGATATTCATCCATCTCCTATAATATTCAACATCAACCAAGACTCTTCTATTCATTTCTTTTTCTTTTCATTCACTTTTCTTCTCTCTTTTTTTTTTTTTTCCTTTCACACACATCCTTTTATGCTCTTCATATAATGTTTATTTGATTATTTTGAGCTTATAAGGATAAACAAACACATAAACATTTTTTTTCTTTTTTCTTTCTTTTTCTTCTAGTGCCCAACCTTTTTGTTTTCACCTTCCTAATAATATCTTATCTTCCTCAAACAACTCCCAAACCCACTCTCATTGACAAGAGTTGATCTTCCTATCACTTTTCCAACTCATAAACAAAGAAAGAAAAACACATAAGCTCAAAAGGGTTGACTAGGGATAAGTGTTCAAGTAGGACAGTGTGTGGGATATATAGGCTAAACAAAGATGGCCTAAAATCACTTCCTAAACTTGTGCACACTAGCAGTCTTGAAAAAGAAACAAAGCAAGTTCTAGAGATACTCAATAGTGCAGACACACTCACAATCAAATTTAAAGCTCAAAATCTCACACTCAGGACAAAAATTTCTTCCATGGTAAACATCAAATCATCATCAAACTTCATGTCAATGCAAGTTTCAAAACAAGTAATCATGCGATTTTCTACATTCACAGGCATTCTCAACCACTATCACCATTGTTGGGAAATTTGGCTAAGTTTCCTTTCCCCAGTAGCTACTTGTTTAGATTCTAGTTTTGGTGTTTTGGTGGATCAAATCCTAAGTCCTACCAGCGTCAGTTTGTCTCTAGAATAGCTCTAGTCTCAAATGTAAAGTCCTGTTTAGGTCTTTTGAGTTGTAAGTCGTAGCTGATCAAGACTCATGCTGGCTACTGTTCTCCAGCATGAGATGTGCTTACCAGTTGAGAGAAGTCTCACCAGCAAAAGCGACTGACAAAGACTCATGCTGACACTGTTCATCAGCATGGAGTAGAGCTATTGACTGGTTTCTGTTCACCAGTTGGGAAGATTTCGCCAGCAGGCGGCTGACAAACCTTACCAGCAGAATATGTGTTCTGGCTGACACTATTCACCAGCGGTGAAGCCACCAGTCATGGGAGATTCCAAGAAAGGGTTAACATCAGACATATTGGTAGACTTAGATTGTGCCAGCGTAAGTCACCAGCAGAGACTGCCAGCACAAGATCACCAGAATGATCTACCAGTCGGATGTTACCAGCAGGATTCAAGATTCACTCTCCCAATATCTTAGAGACAAAAAGAAGATTCGTCGAGGAATTAACTGACAAAGTATGACTTTAAGGAGGATACCTTAAAGTCTATCAGTTCAAGACACCAGTTCCGATTCCTCGTACTGACAAATAGTGCCGTTCTGACATAAAGAGATCAATGTCAGATAAAGTGGACAAAAGCATGGCGCTTTCCGAAAATTCCTACCTGCCGCCGTCAGAAGGACATGCGAGGACAGTGACCTTTCCGGATGTGTCCAAACGGCTAGAAGATTTGAATGGGATCCCGCGTCTATAAATACCTGGGATCCATCAACATTCAATACTCTTCTCTCTCGCTCAACTACCGAAAGTCAGAAACTTTATTGCAAGCAAGCAAAACTTTCGAGGCTTTTCTTAAAGCTTACCGTGTGTTGATCTATTCAAACACGAGACTTCAAGCTTCCAGCTTGTAAGTTACAGATCTCCTTGGTGACCTTTCTCTTCTGAGGAAGTTCACAGCAGCTCTTGTGCCAGCCAGCACTTGAGTTATCACGGGCAGTTTGCCGTATTGAGAAGACACGTTCTTGGGAGAACTAAACACCCAACTTGCTGTGGAGGTTGAAGTGACGTGCTCGCACTCCACCAGCCGAGAAGAGAGTTGAAGAAGGACAAGGCCGGGAGCGGTTGATCTAGTGAACTGGTGGACGAGGCATTCACCAGCTAGAGATAGATCGTAGGACACTTGTACCCGATTACTCTTAGTGAAATTTCCAGTGCTACGACTGGAGAGTGGACGTAGATCAGTTGATCGAACCACTATAAATCCTTTGTCTATTATCAGCTTTTCTGCATTTCATACTGATTTAAAACCCAGCACCCAAGTGCTGGTGTATATCTGAAAACTGATATAACTGTGCAAACAAGGCCTAAAATATTCTAAGTCTTGAGCTACCAGCTGACCAGCCAGTCTCCAGTCAGCTGAGTACTCACTGCCAGTTGACTTACCAGCTGACAAGGTCCCAGTCAGCTGAGTAACCAGCAGAGCGTAAGAAACGAACTAACACATTTTCCGCTGCCAAGTTATACCCTGATAAACCGGGACCAACAACCATCAATGCATACAAAAGTCAATTGATTAAAATTTCGCATTCTTGCTAGGGTTATCTCATAGCTTCGCAAATCTTTCTCACAAAATCACAATTTATTCAAACTATGCAAAGAATTAAGCAAAAATCTTTTAACTAGGCATGAAATTAAACAAACTAAAAGCATTAAATAAAAAGGAAAGAAATAGTTTCAACCCCAAGTCTTCCTCCCCCCAAACTTATTCAATTGACAGAGGGAATAAGTTTGAAAATCAGACTAGGGCTGAAACAATACCTCAATATTGGTCTCAGACACCAACGCTTTATCCCTCGGAGGCTGCAGAACTCAAACGACAGAAACTTGTGGCTGCTAGCACTCTGTGTCGATCGATAGGGGACCTGTCGACCCCTTCCTCGGTCAAAAGCGTGATCCGCCGATCTCCTCTGTGTTGATCGACACCCTATGTGTCGATCGATAAAGAGCTCCAAATTTTTTTAAGTTGGAAACAAAACAAACACACGAAAAATTGAAGAAAAATAGAAATAAAACAAGTAAAACAATGGGTTACCTCCATTCAGTGCCTTAGTTATTGTCGTAGCTCAACGATACTGATCCTCACCAAGGTGATCGGGACCAGACTCGCCGCCCCCTTGCATCGATCATATAGACCATCCGATCACAAACAACAGTGGTGAGCTCGGAAGAGGATGGTGTAATTGGCAATTTTGCCACCCCGTTTCCTCACTCCCATTCGATCTCGACAGCCTCTTCTTCATCTTCCTCATCAGTAGTGGTAGAGATTCTGTTGCAAGCTGCTTCCTTCTAACTTTTATCGATCACAAAGGTGATCGTCTCATCGTTCCCTCGGAGTGTAATCTTTCCACCTCGACAGTCTATCAAGGCTCCACTTATCTTCAGAAATTCTCTCCCAAATATCAAGGGCATCCCATGCTCTTCCTGCACTTCCAAAACAACAAAGTCAACAGGGAAAATAAGATGGCCTACTCTAATTAAAACATCTTCAACAACTCCCTTTGGTCGAGAAATTGAGCAATCTGCCATCTGAAGGGTAATTTTGGTAGGTCTCGTCTCTCCTATCTGTAGCTTTTTGTAGACCGAGTAGGGCATCAAGTTGGTACTTGCACCTATGTCGCAGAGAACATTCCTGAGCTCTCTCCCCCAATCTCGATCGGAATAGAGAAGCATCCCGGATTGGACCATTTCATGGGAACCTGTTTCTGCAAATGAAGACTGCACTGTTCATGAATAAAAATAGTTTGAACTTCAATTACTGGCTTTTTCTCACTCATCAGCTTCCTCAAGTACTTCATGTAGCTGGGAATCTCGCGGAGAGCCTCGATCAATGGAATGTTGATGTTGACCTTCTTGAGATTCTCCACAAATCGAGCAAACTTTGAATCATCCTTCTTCTTTGCAAATCTTTGGGGAAAGGGCATCGGAGGAATATGATCAACTTGCTTCCTTGATTTTTCAGCTCCAGACCTCCTTTGTGTCGAGCGATCTGCACCTGTGTCGACTAGAGCTCCAGGACCTGCATGTCGATCGATAGGGGCTGTGTCGGTCGACACAATTGCATTGCCCCTATCGATCGAGCTGCCTTCGATGTCGCTCGACCTGCCTCCTTGTCGACCTCCTGTATCGACCGATACAGACTCTATGTCGGTCAAAATAGAGGTATCTCCTACGGGAATTTCGTCCTCCTCGTCCCCAAACTCATCTCGGGCATGCTAGGACCACTGTACCTTGTACCAGACCTCAAAGAGGCATTGACCTATTTTGCCTTGTCTGGATTGAGCTTTGTAGTGCTGGGAAGTTGGTCGGGCTTGTGTTGATTGCTCAAGGTGGTGGCAATCTGACTCAACTGAGTGTCGAGCAAGTGAAGGTGCTTCGTCATATATTGCATGTGAGTCGCCATCCCTTTCACCTCGGTCTCCACTTTACCAACCCTTTTCTCTGAGCTTTTGATGAATTTCTCCGAGACCTCCTCGAGCACAGACTTCTTCTTCTCCACAATCTCTCTGCCGGCACCAACATTGAACCCCGGTGGAGGATTTTTAGCTGCAGAGGGGTTAGAATAAGAAAACCCAGGATGGTTTCTAGCACTGTAATTGTACCCCTGATTGTTGGCTCGGTAGTTATTGTTGTAACCTCCATTGGCATAGTTTACTTCAGCAGTATTGGAGGTGCTCGAATTGCTTCCTCGGTAGATGTAGTTAGCCTCAACATGAACGATGGTCGTGTTTAGATCTGACACTGCTGCTACCAAAGCTCCATCGGCCTCCAACTTTGCGAACTCTTCTCGGAGCTTCTTGACTTCTGCAACCACATCAATTTTTGGAGTAGTGGTCACCGTCTTGACTGATTTCTGCCTTTCAGTGGGCCATTGATGGTTGTTCATAGCCATGTCTGCAAGTAGCCTCATACCTTTTTCTCCATTTTTCTTGGTGAGGACGCCTCCAGCCGAAGCATCCACGAACTCCTTCATGTGAGGGGTCAGTCCATCGTAGAAGTGGCACACCTGCATCTCAAGGTCAATTCCATGGCCGAAGCACATCCTCAACAACTCCTTGTATCTCTTCCGAGCTTCATAGAAGGTTTCATCATACTTCTGGCTGAAGTGGGTGATGACAGACTTCCTTTTGAGAATGACACTGAGAGGAAAGTAGTTGGTGAGAAACTGTGCTCGCAGCTACTCCCATGTGTGAATTCCACTCTTGTCGGGGAACCATGATCGGGCCTCATCTCGGTGTGAGAATGAGAAGAGGCGCATCTTGATGGTGTCTTGGGGCACTTCATTCTGCTTCACCGTATCGCACACCTCGATGAATTGACTGAGGTGAGCGTACGGGTCTTCAATGGCCTTCCCTGCAAATTGGTTCTACTGAACCATCTGAATGAGGCATGTCTTCAGCTCGAAATTGTTGGCACCAATGCCAACTTGGAAACCTGGCTCCTCGGTCTGTGGTAGGAAGCGATCCAGGATGGATCTCTGCTGCACCACCACTTGCCTTTCATTGTTCCTCACCCTGTTCAGTTCTGCCAGTCTGGCAGCTTGTTCGACTTGGACTGCCTGTGCGTCTTGTAGTTGCTCCCTCAACTGTCGGACTTTATCGACAAATTACCTTTGCTCATCGGGAGTTAAGTTTTGCAGCGGTGCTTCCGGTGGATTCTCCATCTCAGGCTGTCTTCCCTTGTTCTTTCCCTTGCTTTTGTTTCTCCTACAGGTGGCTTCTATTTCTTAATCGAAGGCTTCAAGATTCTTGCCGTTTGCTCTTGTGTTCATGCACCTGAAAAGAAAGACAAAATTGCAGGGAATTAGTCTCTGTGTCGATCGATAGGGGGTCTGTCGATCGACACGAGCGCTGCTTCTGTGTCGATCAATAGGGGCTTTGTCGATAGAAACAGAAGCCGAAAATACACACTCACGCACGCGAACAAGAAATTAAAAACTCAAGCCAGAAAATATCAAAATAATATAAGAACAAAATAAAATCTGACTATCCCCAGAAACGGCGCCAATTTGATCACCGTAAATATTACAGATTAATTATAGTGTAGTGAGAAAATAAATTTATGGAACCCGAAGGTTGTCGAACCCACAGGGACGAAAATATCTCATTTACTGTACACAGTTTATCAATTCGTTGTTTGAGCGAATCAAAATCAAGAGAGAGGGTTTTTGTTTTCAAATCAGAAAATAACTTTGGAATAAATTCAGATAAATAAAAACACAGATTCTAGGGAATTCAACTAATCCAATTAACATGCATAAACAATCAATCCAAACCCCAAATTATTATTATGGTGGAAAATCTATTAAATTGGAATTAATTCCTTGGTTAGGCAATTAAAACCTAGATTACTAGAAAGTGAGTTTTACCTTTTGAGTCTCAATAACACAAACTAGCCAATCTCAACATCCTTTTGAGACAGAAACCAATTGTATCAAAACTCTATTTTCCTATTGTTAATTATCTCATCTCGGTCTCAAATTAACAACTATAAACCTAATTCAATTTTCATATCTCGATCCTTCAATTGAAAATAGATTTTAGAATTAAAACCATAGAATTTGAACCAATTAATTGGGGTTTGGATTTAATCGAATTACAACATGCCAAAGAGGATGGAGAAAATCCTAGAACCTGTTTCTAGCCTAGCATATTAAAAACACACATTAAAACAAACATATTGAATTGCAAAGAATTTACTCGAATCATAATGAAAACTGGAATTGAAATCTTCAATATCTTCGAGTGCCAAAACAATAAAGTAAAGATAACTGGAAAATTAAAGTGTTTAAAATGCTAAAAATTAAAGTAAAAATAAACTAGAAATTGAACTGAAAAATTGAACATTATTTTCGAGCTTAATATGTCCTATTTATAGAGGGAGAAATTAAATCTTCATAAGGTAATGGCTTGGGAAGGAAATATCTCCAAATTTGGTTTGAATCTGCCTTTGTGACATTCGTGTCGATCGACAGGCTGCATTTCGGTCGACACAACTGCAAATCTAACTTTTCTTCCAAAATTTATCCTCTATTTCGATCGACAGGGGCCCTTTTGATTGATACAGAGGCTTCGGTGTCGCCAGAAATCTCTTCCTTCGACTCCTTCTGCGCTGTCTCATGGTTTTAGCCATAACTTGTGCTCCCGAACTCCGATTGACTCGATTTCAGTTGCACAAAGATCTTTATATTTTCATGCTCCATTAGCTCAGAGTCAACGTCTGGAAGAATTCGTGACTGTTTCTTTGAACATCATCTACCTTCGGTACGGGTTTTCTTTGATTTTGGCCTCAAACCTACAAAATCTTACCATGACAAGTGTAATATCCTCTATAAAAGACTCATTCTCAATTATTACCTAAACTAATGCAAATGCATGAAAAAATAAAGAAAACAACGTGATAAGTGAGGTGAAATACGATCTTATCAGATACCTATTATAGCTTAGACTTTTGAGAAATGTTTGAAGCTAAGTGAGACAATGAAAGTTGGTCACTTACGTTAAAATGAAACAATAGTTGTTGATGAACGTATAGTGATAAATAGATTAAATCTATATTTAAATAGACTAATGTTGAGAATCATTATATCTATTCTCATGTTAGACATGAATGAGATTGTTCGTTTAGTTTTGGAATCATATTCTATTCATTTTGAATGAATAAAACTAATTTTGAATTACATCCCTATTGGATGGATTATGGTTGCTCAAATGTAAACACGGAATTTTCAATGACAATAATAAAAGCTCTTAGCTAAATAATACAAATAAGTTCATGGATCTTTGACATTGTAAATTTGATCATACTGATGAAAAAAAATAGTGAGGTAGAGAAAGTTAGACTATCACATATCATTTGATTTTGAATCTTGTGATACTCACAAATCGTATCTCACATGATGTATGAAAAATTAATTAAAGATATGCTAGAGTTGATACACATAATTGTGAATGGACAGTTACCAACTCAAGAATGAGTGGATATTTGTATACTATAACTTTTACTTGTGATTTTAAAGAGATGAATATGTGTATTTTATACAAAATCTAAGGCTCTTAAAAATCAAAGGAGTTTAAGTTGAAAATTGAGAAACAAATTGACAAGAGTATTAAGTTTTAATGATTTGATCATGAAGCATATACTTAGTCAAATGTTATCAATTATGTGAAATTATATGGAGTTCAATTAGAATGAACATCTCATAGGATGTCTCAATCTGATGGGGGTATTCAAAAGGAGAAATTGAATCTTGTTGGACATGATTCTATCCATGATGAATTTCATCGATCTCTCTACATCACTTGGGATATGTTTTTAGAGCAATGTCTATGTTTTAAATAAGATTCTTTCGGGATCAGTCGAGAAAATATCATATGGATTATGTTTATTAGATCTTATCTTGAGCAAATGCAAACCTAGGGTTGTAGCATTATCAAGAAGATACAGATGAATTAGAATCTAAAATGAGAAGCTTGTGGGATATCCTAAGATGATATATCATTTTTACACACCTAGAGATCACAAGGTGATTTCTAATACTACGACATTTCTTGAAAAATTATATTAATTTAGAATTAATATGAATATCATTATTTTGGAAATAATGATAATATTTAGAATGTATGAATTGATATTTTGGTTTAGAATTAAAATAAATATTCAAAAGGTTCCTAGTATAGTAGGTTTTGAGGAAACCCAAGAACCACTTGATGGTGAAGATGATGAAATCTTGTTTAATAGTTAAGACAATAATTTAGTGGGAGTTTTCGATGCTCTATTGGATGGGGGAAATCTCTCGGTAGATGACCTTGAGACAATAAGAGCTATCAAAAAGAGAATGTTTCAATAATTGCATAACTCTAAGAACTGTCATAATGTTGGGCAAAGAACTCTCACATGTGTAAAATGATAAGCTTGAACAAACGCAGAGTTAACTCAATAGATATTGGTTACTTATGAATTATCTAAGAGACATAATCTTTTGGTTTTGATCCATGGTGGACGATTATAGCTATCTGTGTAATAATCATGTTGATAAGAGAAATAATAAAGAAAGGATGGACAAAAAAATATAACGAGTACCCACTGTAAATAAATAGCTAATTTTTTTGTGAAATATTTGTGGGTTTGGAACCACAAAATGTTCTTAAACATGAGTATTAGATACACTAAAGGTTGGCTTGAGCTAGTGGGAATTTTTAGATAGTATGTCTCATAAACATCTTTTGAAAGAGACATTTATCTTTATCACATTCATCTATATGTTCATTGTGTACATATATGGCTTTTACATTATTATGAATAATAATTTATTTATTTGTGTTATTCATGAATATATGTTCCCATGAGTTAGTACTGTTATTAATGATGTGAGACATTAATGATATAATATAACTCTTAAAGTGCCCCAACCAATGATCATCAGAGTGGGATATTGACGATATGTGATAGGTTGGCATGTGGTCTGCATCATATTTTTAGAGAATGTAGTTGATCTCACAACTGCGAAACATTTGATGTTCGTGATGGACACATGGATACTTTGGAGAGTATTGGTATACCCTACCTCTAAACCATTTGTTTTGCGTGTCTATGGTTTATTGGTAAGTGGAGTATATAACGGTGCTTAGACCTGAGGTCAATACTCATTTTATTTACAAAGTGGTGTGCTTTGACCAAGTACAATGCTTGCACTCCAATGAAGGGGAAGATACGACTTGTGTTGGGTATATCATGATGTGGATGAAAATGGCAGTTGAGTCAATATGAGATTCATTGCTCGATTAGATTTCGAGAAGAACACTCAAATTTTTTATATTATTTGACTGCTAAGTCACTGGCCAGTGCAAAGAGATGTATTCAATTATGATAATTGAATATGATCTATATGGGTCATCTAGTAAAGAAGAGATAAATTAATTAAGCTATTGGGATAGACACATGACAAATCATAGGCTTAATTGGGTGGTTCGCGAATGAAGGAATGTTATATAAACTTCACGAAAGGTTTAGTTTACTAAGTCCACGTAAACGTTCTCCATATATCAAGTTCGCTACAAAACGCAATCTAGGAGTTTTGTGTAGACTTTAATTTGATTATCGTTGGTAATGGAGGCCTATAGGGTCACACTATAAGTGTTGGATTGATCAGTTTAAGGGTGTAAAGATGGTGCATGATTTTTGAAATCAAAATCGTAGTTCAAGTGGGAGATTGAAAAATATGGACCAAGATTTTGTACTAATTAGATTAGTACTAGAGATTTTGTACTAATTAGATTAGTACTAGATATATTAATTAGATTAATATATCTTGTAGATAGATATACTAATAAGATTTGTATATAATATATTAATTGGATTAATATCTATTTGGTAATATATTAGTAATTATATTATTAATTATTGGAACTGATATGGAAACAAATAAGGCACAAATCTTATTATATAAGATTTGAGAATCCCTTATTCTTGGAGAATAAGAAACTCATGTTACTCATAGATGAATAGAGAAAAATAATTTGTTTCCTACACATTTCAAATCAAATACACAAAACCTAGGGTTTTGAATTCTACGCCTCCATAATTCTCATTGGGAATTCCTAGCGTTCCTGGTTTGAATATACACCGTGAATTAGATTCTGTACCTGATTGATTCGACACGTGGATACTTTTAGTAGTGGATTCGCACTGCAAGACAAGTCAGAATCACTTGTACTCTACGGAAGAAACTGTAAATTTTCCTTTTAATCCACGTTGAATCTCTACGCATGATATTAATTATAAATCTAGATCTGTTCGCCGATACTTAATTTCGCTGCGTTCAATAGATGAAATTAACGAAACCCAACACTACCCTCTAGCTGATGCAACACCAATGCATCATGAAGATAAGCACAAACAAGTAATTCTTAAAGATTTGTACCATTAAGTTAACACCCTTAATTCACCAATTAATTAAGGAATGCGTGTGAATATAAATAGTAACACCTAATTGAATTAGCGCAAGTCATACATACCTAACACTTTGGTACGAAAAAGGAAAATGATTAATGTCGAAATCTCTTAATAAAAGAGTTTTACCCACTAAGGTGTCTCTTATAATAGATCATACATATCGATATTTTAATAGATAGGAGCTCGGATGACAAAGTAAAAAAATATTTTATTTTTGAATTATAGCAATTAATCTTAATTATGATGTGGGGCTCATTATTTAAAAAGAAAAAGATAAAAAACATTTACATATTAAGGGATGATTTTGTAAAGTATATTAGACATTTTTTTTTATCATATTGTGCCAAATTTCACGAGAAAAATTGATAACATTGTCATACCGAGTTTTTCAGTATGCTATATCCTTATAGTATGGTTGTCTCGGTATATATATAGTTATTATACCAAAAGTTTTTGATATACTATAATTGTTACGATTATTTCAACATGCACCGATTTAGGATGTCAATGAGGCTAGCCCTAACGAATTGCGGGCTATTTGGTTCAGGTCAAATCATAATAAAAAATTTCCTGCTAAAGAATCTTGACCCTAACATTTCGATTTTTGGGTAACTCACCGGGCCACGAATTTATGAATTTTTTTTAATTTTTAATATTTATAAGATTTTTTATGTCATTAAATATTTTCTCCTTTTATTTTTTTTAAATTAAAATTTCTCGAGTAGTCATTTTCTTTACCATGAAAATCGCTACATTTTTGTAACGGAAAGTTTTGTAGTTTTGTAAATTCGGCCACGGTCAACTTTTCAAGGTAAAATTCTTAATCTTATTATAAATTTAAAATAAAATTAATAATTAAATATATATTTTAGTAATACAGCATAATTCATATATTAAAAAAATTACAATAATTTATCATATATTTGAATATTTTCCTTATATATTATAGTCATAAATATTTACATAAAGTGGTTAAGTAATAAATAATGTTCCACATGTATTAATTATACTAATTATAAAGTCTATATAAACCATAATTTTAGTGATGTGTAATAATATGGTGTGTTGTGTAGGTGGCACACGCAGTGCCCTCGCGCACCGTCGCCACCGCTTGCCACGCCCCGCCCCGCCTCGGCCTTGGTCTTTGGGTGGACCGCTCATGTCTTATCTTTTTTGGACTAATGAAATGAGCCAGCGAGCTTGACAAGCGGGGTATCGACATGGCTGGTCTGGTTGACGTGTTGCACACGTAGCATGTGACGTGGCTGGCGAGTCAGCACACATGTCGTAATTACATGGCAACGGTTTCGACACACGTTCAAACACACCGCGCGCGCCCGGTGTAACACCTCCCCCTTAGGGACCGATGTCAGGATCTGCAGTCCGATGCACCCCAACCATTCTCCAGTTGGCTTCTACCAAACCTAGCTGGTTGTTGGTAGTGGGGATCGAACACCCCGCCTACCCTTTAACACCAATCCCTAAGGAGTTGATGCCACCAGTTGAACTGGTTGACATAAACCATGTCTCTATTTTTTCAGCTTGTACTGCTCTTCCTGAACCACGTAGAATCAAATCGGCTCTAAAGGTTCCTAAGTGGGTTCAGGCTATGCGTGAGGAAATGGCCGCCTTACATGCTAATAACACTTGGAAGTTGGTACCACGGCCGCCGGATACGAATATTGTTGGTTCAAAATGGGTTTATCGAACCAAACTTCTTGCTCATGGCTCGGTCGACTGCTATAAAGCTCGCTTGGTTGCTCAGAGAGTTCCTGGATTTGATTTCACTCATACGTTTAGTCCTGTTGTTAAAGCTTCAACTATTCGTATTATTTTATCTCTTGCAGTTATGAACTCTTGGTCTTTACATTAATTAGATGTGAAGAATGCTTTTCTCAATGGCGTCCTATCTACTCCGGTGTTTATGGAACAACCTCCGGGATTTATCGACTCAAAGTATCCATCGCATGTCTGCTGCCTTTAGAAAGCTATCTACGGACTTTGCCAAGCACCTCTTCCTGGTACCAAAGATTTCGAAGCTTTCTTCTTACTCTTGGTTTTTGTTGCAGCTCTTCGGACACCTCTCTCTACGTTTATCACAAGGACGGGGTTCTTATCTACTTAATGCTGCCATTGATGATGTAACCGTAAGTGACATGCTCCCCCGTTTGGAACATGCCTATAAATAGGCATACGTAAGTGCATGTCTCCGGTTACCCAAACTCTAAACAATTTTTTAAGATTCATTTAATAAATTTATTTCATTTGATTCAAGTTTGATACGAAGATCGACAATCATTTTGACGAATCAAGTTCGAGTCCAGCTCACAATCAAACTCAATCACAAGAATTCAAATTTTTTCCAAGCTCGAACTTGGTAAGATTTTTACGAAACTGAAGCAACTCATTAGTCAGCTCAACTTGATTCCATTATACTTAAATACCTCAAAAATTCTTATAAAAAATACTTCTATTTATACTAATTCAAAATAATTAAATTAATACCCAAAACTAAATAAAGATTAAAATAAACTTATAACCATAAAACATTAGTACTATACCAGAAGGGATTAATATGTTGCTGTGAAAATAGTTAATTAAAAAAACCCTTATCCCATAAAATTAGTTTTTATTTTTATGATGTTAGATATATATAGATATATTCATATATTTTATGTAGATATACTTATATCTTTTTATATCTTAGTTAGATTTAGATTGTATAGACATCTATATATACATGTACATTGTATTCTTTTTTGGTATGTGAAATAAAAGATTTTCCATCTTTACATGGTATCAGCCAAATTGCCTAAACCCTATTTTTTTCATTCTCTTCTCGATCGATCGCTGGTTTGCGCCTCATCACCTGCGCCCGCACCCTCCCTCTGTCGACTATGATCACATAAATAATATTATTTCTTCCTGATCATCATGAACATGAAAAGCTGCAATAGGCGAACCTAGAAATTTAATTTTGGCAACGAACAATTGTTTTCCTTTTTTAAACACTACTTTATATAATTGATCCTCAAATATCAACTAGACAGGCAAATGATTAAAACATTTTAATATTCAATAACTAAAAAATAGATTTAATATATAATAAAGATATTTATATTGAGTGAGATTTAAATTTAAGTATTAAAAATTGATCCTTACAAGTATTTATTGACAAACTGAGTAGAAGATCTTAGGAATCCTACTTTCATGATCTTTGGCCTAGACAATTAATTAATAAGACAAAAGAAGTCAAAATTAATTATGATCTGTAGTTGGCTGCCACCAAAATTCAAAACTAAGAAAAAGTCACCTTTTCAATAGTTTAATTTTACGATATAATTGATCATATTATAATTAATCTTGTTTTTATAAAAATTGTTAATTTGTTGTTAGCACATGGAAAGATGATTCGTTCTCATCCACAATTTCGACGATGTTTAAAATTGTAAAGTTATATTAAAATTGGGGGTGTAACGAACTGAGATGAGTTAAGTAGTGTTTTTCTCAAGTTTGACGTCGAGCTTCGACAAATTTATGAATTTAATGGAACCTAAACTAACTTTCTAAATTTAGGTTATATTTTAAAAAAATTAGAGAAAAAATAATTTAATCAAAAAATAATATCATATTAATACTCAAATTCAATTTTTCAAATAACTACAAAGATTAATAATAATTGTTACTCTTAAATAATAAAAAATGTGAATTTTATAAAAGATAAAAATCTTATAGTTCATACTAATTTAAGTTAACGAGTGTGGTCCCAAGTCGAATACTATAAAGTTATTTAAGAAATGAGCTTTACTAAATGAGCTCGAATAAGCTTTTATCAAGTTGAAACCCGAGTAGCTCACGAACAGTTCGATTCATTTATAATCATAAGTATGACTTTCGAAAAGTCATGTGATTATTGTAAAAATAAATAAATATTATATTAATTCATAAAATTAATTTCTGTTTTTCTCGAGTAAGTAAATGTCGCAATCGCAACACCCATGTGTTTTATATGTTAATATTCAAGTATTAAATATCTTTAATAAGCCATTAAATTATGCACTATATAATTAGGTAAAAACTGCGCTTACTTTCTCAAGAAAAGTAAGGCATGTTTACATTAAAATAGCGTTTCTTAATTTTTATATTCAGTTATTTCCTTAATGTAGGCCTAATTATACATAACTAATTTTTATGTTTATAATAATTAATATTACTTTGTACACGCAAACTAATTGTTATCAGCACCTTACTAAAGTGAAAAATTATAAAGGTGAAGTTAAATATTTTATTATAACTTTTGCAACATTTCAAAGATAGATCAAGCATTTGTTAAATCATGTAGATTAATTTTTAATTTTAGGGTGCAGTGATAAAATCATTTTGCTTATAATAAATAGGTCATGAGTTCGAGAACGAAAGAGACATTCCCTCTCCATTTAAATTTTGTACAAATTCAAAAAAAGAATCAATCAAATTAGGATAAATAATAATTGGTTATAAAACTCGCTAGACGCTAGTCGGATGATGAGGCGCCGCCTAACCGGTCTAATCCGCATCTAATCGGTCGGTAGAAAGTTTTAAATTTGTATTATATATAATTATTTTATTATCAATATTCTAATATATCCAAAATAAAAAAATAAAAAAAATCAGTCACTATATTTTTATCCCTCTTTCCGACTCTTTGTATTTTTTCAGTTCTCTCAAATTTCCAGCCATCATTTCAAAATTTACTGTAAGTGCACCATGAATGGTGATGAAGCTCTACCCAAACCTTTTTGCACGGCTTTTATCTCTAGAAAGAAAATATGTTGAAGCTCTACTCCTTTCACTCACCCTCGCGGCCTCGTCTGAACCCTTGCGTTGCCGCTCCTCTCGCCTTAACACTAATCGGTGCGGCCGAACTTGAGCCTTAAGCTGCAAAGACTATTGATATACACGACTCTATTATCCTTCCTCTATACTCTGTTCTACTCAACAATCAAAATTCAACATTTTTCGGCAACCGGCGATTAAGAAGCCAAGCAGGCTGTCTAGGATTAGAGCTGTAAATAAGCCAAACTATTCATGAGCTACTCGAATTTCGACTCGATAAAAATTCATTTGAGCTCGTATAGAGAAACTCGTTTATTAAATGAACCAAACTTGAGAATCATAGTATTCGATTCGTGAGCAAGCTCGTTGGCTAAAATTAGTAAGAAATTTAAAATAATTAATATTACAAAAGTAAAATCTTTCATGATTTAAGAGTAACAATAATGATAAGTCTTTATAATAATGAGAAAATTTAGAATTTGAGCATGAATATGATATTAATTTAGAAATAAATAACTTTTTCTTTCAAAATAATAATGGCTATTTTAAATATATTCCAAATTTAGAAAGTTCGTCTAGGCTCGATAAAGTTCGTCAACTTCAAAATATTCACAAAAAAGCTCGTAGCTCGACTCAAAATTAAACGAGTCAAACTTGAACACGATATTACTCGACTCGACCTTATTCGATTATAACCCTACCTAAAATAGACTCTGCTATGAAAAATTAAATTAAAAAGGACAAAGTTATGTTGAAAATCAACAAATGTGGCCAAAATTAATTTCCTAGTACCAAAAAAAAAACTCTTAACAAATGTTGATTTTTATATAAACGTTTTTTTTAATAAACAAAGAAATTATATAATATTACATTAGTACAAACAAATAAACAATATTACATCTTCATAGTTTAAAAAAAAATCATTCTAATCACTTTCATAACATGTTCATATATACTCAATCAAATATGCTGAAGTTAGTGGTGTGCATATTTATCATGTAATTCTTTATAATTTAAAAAATAGACTTGAGACTCCTGAGTAGAACCTAAGTTCATTGTTTCAAGTGAAGGAGTGTGTCATCGGACCAAATGAGAATTGCATCTTCTTTATCTTCTAAAATCATGTAGTACAAAATATTGCATATATAATTAATATTTTTCATATCTTTCTTATAATAAGATATTACAGGGACCCTAATTATCGCCCACGAGCTTGAAGTACCCTGAATGCCCGTTCCACATCTTGTGGTCTAGACTTCCCAATATTCCAAGATAAATTAAACATGTCTTTGTTCATGCATTTGAAGCAATAATTAAATATCAGTAATATTTGGCCTCATAAGTTATAAAATATGTGTGTGTGTGTCAGACAAGAAATAGAAGAGATGTAGTGTATAAACCCGGCTCCCGTATGAAGGAGCCAACTTCAAAAAAAATTGTGGCATGACATGTCATCATTCTGGGTTTAATGTAATTGGTGGGAGCTTTAAATTTAGCTTTAAATCTTAAAATTATGGCAAAAACTTGCGCTAGGCACGCCTAAACGGTTTAGGCGGATTTTATTCATATTCAAATGGGTTCACCCATCCCAAACAGGGTTTATTAATCCCCAATTAAGGTATATTAGATGGGTTTGGCTTGGGTTAATAGATAAAACTCGCCTAAACCGCTTAGGCGTGCCTAACCTGAGACCTTCCCTAAAATTATTGTTCCGTTACAGGCACCCTAATCATTTACAAAGCTTTAGAAGCCGTGATTATAGTAAAGATTTAGTGAATACATCGATAAGCTAGTTAGTCTTCTGGGGGAACATATCCAAGATCAAGAATCTTAGATTAATTAATTCCTTTTCTATCACAAAGTGTGTAGCCACAACTCAATGTATTTTTTCTTGGATTAAACACCGGATTTGTCACACCGGAGTTTAGTAGGAACACCCAATTCACAATGGAGAGATTGTAACCATAGAAGCTCGGCAGCAGCATTTGCTATAACACAATATACGGATTTAGTGATATTGAGTTGGATGTTTCGAGTTTGTGTTTGAAGTCAGACTATCTAAATTAATCAATTTTGGATTGATTTAATTACAATTTGGAAGTACACCATTAAAATAGAGAAGAAGTGTTCCAACACGACTCGAATTCATGATCAAATCTTCAAACTTTTGCACTTGGTGATTGGGACAACATAACTTGATTCTTTGTCTTGAAAAAAAATCTTCCGGGTTGTTGTAATATTAGGCCCAATATATAAGCCCACTCAAAATCTATACTGACAGAAACAAATAAGATAAGGCCATGAAGATTTTTATCAACCCAATTTAAATAACTCCGCCCAAAATTAATTGATTTAACATTTTTGACATTTCTAATCAAGAGATAATAAAATAAACTTTATAAGATTTGTAAATTCATTTTCACAAATCTACCATGAAAATTGGTGTTGGTTCCATCAAGTAACATACGTAGCGAAAAATATTTACGAAAGTTACTTTTCACTTTTCATCTTTCAGAAATGACTATTTCTTCGTTATCAAAATTGGTTGGTAGTCGATCATTTATTTAATCGATTTCATATATATATATCAACAACTTAAAAGGTTGTTGGGTTTAAAAGGAAGAACATAAATTAAAAAAAAAAAAAAAAAAGTAAGGTAAAATAAAGCAAGTAAAGGACACAGGATCTTTATAGTAGTTCGGAGCTAAATGTTCTACTTTGACTTTTCAACCACGCAGACTGAAAATCACTAAAATTCATTATAGGGTGATGTAGCACAAACTGTCACAGTCGCGGACATCTCGACTTTATGCAGTTTGCCTAGTCAACTAAGAACTCGCCCTCTGTGCGAACACATCGCGCAACCACCAGCTGAAAAAGGATTGGATGATTAAGTTCTTCCCAGAACGTAGGGGTTGATTGGTTGGTTGGTTGGGTGGTGTTTTGTTAGAGTTAGAGTTTCTCACTCCTTGAGAAACTCTACTTGGATTCTTACTTAGAAAGTAAGAACTCCGGAGATAGCTCTATCAAGATGCTAAGAGCCTCGTGTATAAGAAATACAGATAAACACAAGAGCTTGAGCTTTGGAAGCTTGGAGTATTTCTTCTCGTAGATGCAATGGAGTCGGTTCGAGTGGAGATAACATGTGTAACCTTCTCTCTGTGTGCCTTTGTCTCTATTTATAAGCACGGGCCTTGAAGAGATATAGCTTTTGTTGTTTGAGATAAATTCAAATTCGACCAATGGGAAGTTCTAACGCAACTTGCTTTCTGCGTAGCAGTACCGTATGAAACACTGCATTAGATAGAGTTTTCTACCTTGTGTCAGAATGATTCTGCTTTTTTTTCCTTCTAGTATTAGGAATCCAAACTGATAGATTCCTAAGTAACTTGGTCTTTGTCTCTAAGTGATGTAGACCTTAGAATCCACCGTCTTCAAGTCAGCTCATTAAAAGCTTACAGCTGGCAAATTCTCTTTGTCTCTTTGTTTGGTCTCACACGTTTCCTTCTTCTCTGAACTTAGGAAACTGGTTGCCGGTGTTTGGTGCTGGCAACATGCCAGTTCCCAGACACTTCAGCAATGTTGTCGCCGCTCGATTTGAGACCCAAACTTGTTAGATGTCAAACTTCTATTACAACTCAATAATCTTTTACTGGACATTATAAGTTTTTAAACTAAACTCACATCTAGAGACTTATAACTGGTTAGTTTGACACATTAAAACACAAAAATTAAAAAAAAAAAAATGCAACGTAATTCCTAACTATTCGGATTTAGATTATTGAATATAGATAAATTATTGCCGTTATATCATGTGGGCATATTCAAATTTCTTGAAAATAGAATTTTTTTTCCATCATGAATTTTATCTCGTTAATTACCAAGTCTATTTGCAAAGAGAATAAATTATCGAGAAACTCGATAACTGCTTGAGCATCGAAGTTTATTTGTGAAGAGAGAAATATAATATATATAGGATGTACAAGAGGATACACCAAAATAATTTAATAAAATTTGATTGACTTGGTTCAAGAGATCCATTTTACAAATTTAATTTATGAAAATCTCAATTCATATTTATTAATTTGATCGATGCTTCACCACGCAAAATGAACTGTATAGTGTAATTTGTTTTTTTTTATTATTATTATTTAAATCATGTAGGCTAAGTTTCAACCTTTGAAATTCCGGTCCCCTAGTTGTAATTTTTTTTTTTTCATTTTTTGAGTAATGTAACTCAATATTCATCTCACCTAGCTGTAATTTCTTTTATTTTTGTAGCATCCTGATTTAATATTTTATGAGGCAGTCCCTCTTGCACAGAAGAAAAAAGAGATGAAAAAAATAGAATATAGAGTGGTTGAAGTTAAGGTAGAGGTTAAAAAAAAAAAAAAAATCGACTAAATTCTTTGGATCCCCACCGTTGCAGAGATTCACATGTAAGTATGGATGGTTCAGCCAACAATAATTTAGCCATTTTGTAACGCTTTTGATAAAAACAAAATTCAGCAATTACTGCAACGCACTTGTGTGATATATTTTATGCAATTTCAGAATCTCACGTGTTCTAAACAAATAATTCAGAGACAATATATTATAGATTTTTTATTGTTAATTTAATACATCATATTTGTTTAGTTTTGATTTATATACTATGCATAAGTATGATATATTAAAGATAATATTTCAATAATATGATACATAAGCTATAATCAATTAAAATATGATCCATGAATCAAAGAAACATAAAATTATTGAAATAGTGATATTTATCAATGCCTTATCTTTCGTAATTTACATAAAGATTAGATGCATTTCATAGTGATGTAAACAAGTTTAAGATTCTTCAAACTGAAAGAATCAATTAAAAGTTTAAAAACTAAAATTTGAAAAATCACATTTTGTCATGTTTTTGGATGGGCTTGTCCGAAGCCCCATTATTTTGTTATCTGTCCTGTCTAAATATATACAATAAACATTAATAATTGTAGGTCCCAAAATCAAAGTATAAATAATGCACAACGAGAAATTGATAAACACTCGTTTTCCAACTATATATGTATTTAAATTTGTCTTTTAGTAAAGTTAATTGCATGTTATAACTTGAATTGTGTTTTAAAATGTCTAAATTCTTGTGATTAGTATAACATGCTTTAACTTTGTTATTTTAGTGTAGTTTTAGCTAATTTGTGTGTAGGTGCTCAAATATTGATCGTGGTTGAGGATTTTTATCGAGCCAAGTTGGATCTATTCCAAAGAATTAAGTCGAGAATGTGCCCGGAGTGTGGAATTTAAAGAATTGAAGTCAAACCAGAGCGAGGAGCATGCGTTAGCCCCGACCGCGCCAGAAGCTATGAAAAGAAGCTCTGCAAGCGCGGTCGAGGCGCGGTCAGGCAGTGCGGTCCAGTTGAGACCGGGCCAGAGGCTGGTGCAAGAGGTGCAAACGGCACGGTCGCGGCGCGGGTGTGCGGTCGAGGCGCGGTCGGCAGTTCAAGCATCCGGAGTGCGATTTTACCCTATTTTCCTTGGCGACTTTTGTAACATATTCACCCACGAGTTTAATATTTGAAAGAGTCCTTGTACACCTATAAATAGCTACTTTTCATATTTTGAATAGAAGTTGAACGGTTCAGAGAAGTTTGTAGAAGTTTTTGAACTTTTGAAGAACGTAGAAGAAATTCTTGTACATTGGTTGGATTTGGCTGGGTATTGGAAGATTTCTCAAAATTCGACTGCAATTTTCTACCGGGCTCGTTCTCCTTACTTTAATTTTCATTTGAATGTTGAATTTTATTGTTTATTCGTGTTTATTTCCAAGTATGTGTAGTTGAATAATATAAATTGGGTTTTTAGGTGTTGTAAGGTTGATTTCTATGCTTGTGATCGTTTTCCTTGTTATGTCTCCCCTCTTGAATCAGTTTATCGTTCTATGAATATGTTGTTTAATTCTGATGCAATATAAGACGAATCTGTTGTATAAATTCTTAGTTAATTTTGCAGGACCATTGTTAATTGACTAAGGAATTAAGAATGATAATATTGCTAGTTTTATTTCTTGATTTAGAAGTATGATTAGCAGTAGGGTGTTTAACCAAGTTGAACTTTAAGATTTATTTAATTTTCAATCTTTGATCAAAGTTGTTTGATTAAATAAATCCAAACTGTAGGTTTTCCTCGACATAAGGATTAATTAATTTTTTTTGGTTACTCATTTTTTCAAGATTAAATTGGCTGGATAAACGGAAGAACGATCTAGCATAAGTTCAGTTTTACATACCTTTAACCCAATGTTTCTTAAAATTTAAGTTAACTTTATTAGTTAGTCTGTTTGTTAAAGAAATTAATTCTCTTGCTTGTAAATTTTATATTCAAACTCAATCTCAAATCATGTGTGTTTGGATAATGAATAAGAAAAACTAGGTAGTATTCAGTTGAAGTTTCGGCATCTTAATCCTTATGGATTCGATACTCTTGCTCTCTACTATTCTCAATTGATTCGTATGCTTGCGGTTTACATGTCAATATTTTGGTAATCGAAAATATTTAAAAAGTTTGCACTTATCCAAACTGGTAGTTCTGCACCAGTTTGGTTAGTCTAAACTCAGTTTAGTTTAAGGTCAAATATTTGTTTGTCAGTTTCAAACTATACTTCAACACTTAAATGTTGGGTTCTAAGAAACGTAAACTGATAAACAGATAGCAATAAATGACTCAAATGATTTATAGTGGTTCGAAAACAAAAGTCCTACGTCCACTCTTCAGACAAAGTCTGGAAATTCATTAAGTGTTGGATTTACAGGATGCTCCCACGATCTATTACTAGTCGGTGAATGTCTCATCTACCGTTCCACAAGTTCACTCGCCCGGTCCTCTGTTGGTCCTTCACTTCGCTGCTTCTAGGAGTGTGGGCACACCATCAGCCTCCTCGTCGGAATGGGGTTTTTATAGTTCTCCCCTGAACTTGACTGTCTTGCGGCTAGACGTCCGTTAGAGTCAGAGTACAGATCGTACTTGACTGTTGTGTTCTTTGTTGGAGAGAAAGGACACCAAGATTAACTCAAGAACAAAGAGTTCTAAGTCTCGTGTTCACATATATGCACACGGAAAGCTTTAGAAAGCCTCGAACGTTTGAGTAGAAATTTCAGCAGAGTTTTCGCTTGTTTGATAACAGGGTGTTCGATTGTGAATCTCTTGAGGCCCTCGGCTATTTATAGACGACAATCCTATGATTTGAATTTACAGAGCCGTTTAGAGACAGATTGGATGTTGTCGATCCGATCATTCTATTCTTTGCGTCAAACGACGATAGGTAGGTGCTTTTCCAGGAATCATGTACCTGCTCCTGCTTTTTTTTACCTTCAGTGTGACTGTTCACCTATATGTCAGAACGGCAGTATGATCAGTTCGAGGAATCCAGACTGATCAGTTTGAGGAATCAAGACAGAAGTCTTGAGTTTGCAGACTTTAAAGAATCTCCAATCCTTAAGTCTTATCTTGTCAGTACCATTCCTCAGACGATTCTCTTTGTCTCAATGCGCGGGGATTGGAACTAAAGATTTCATGCTGATGTCGTCAGTCCGGCAAGTCCTGCAGGCTGACGATACAAGTCTGAAAGTTATCCCCAGACTGGCAAGTTTGATATTCTGAGACTGGTGAGTTCCAGACTGGTCAGTGCCAGACTGATAAATTCCATACTTATGTATCTCCAAACTTGTCAGACCCAAACTGATGAGACCCAGACTGATCAGTCCCATACTGATCTTTCAGTCTGTCTGAGACTTTGCGCATCCACAGACTGATTCTTCAGTTTATTCTTTGATCAGCTCCATTTACAACTCGATTGAAAGACCTTACATGACTTTACATTTAAAATCAGACTAGGGCTAATCTATAGACTTCTAGACTGGTTTGGTCTTTGACCCACCATAACAAAAAACAAAAGGATAAAGGAAATTTCTAACATCCAATTTCCTAATAATTTCCCTCTTTTTGGTGTGGTCAAAGTCATCTAACCATCTATCAATTATCTTAGCTGGTCAAAGAGGAGCGACTGACTTTTCGAGATTTTACAAGTAAAAACTATCAAACTATAACTCAAGGAAAGATAACCTCCTTAGACTCAACCTACTCTACTTAGGATCTTCTCCCTTAAACTGGGAGAGATAATACTCGATTAAAAATTTGAAACTAAGAACAAAGTAAAGATCATAAGTATTAGAGCATAAGTTCAAAAAACATTTGTGAGAACACTCATAATCATGTTGATTACACTGGATTGTGTAACTTCAGCTCAAAAGTATGACTCTTTGTTGGAAAAAAAGTTTTTGCCATCAACAAGTCAATTTTCCATTAATGATAGATCATTATAAGTACAAGGAAAAACTAACTAGTAGAGTTTATACAAAAAATCACAGCTTTACAAGTAAGGAGCCAGGTTACAATAAGGAAGCCAGATTTAGCAATAAAAATACAAGAAGAGGTAAAACTCATTTCGTTCCAGAGGAGCTAGCAGTGAGTTTGGCAATGTCTTCCATGGAGGCAATTAGGTTTGTGAGTCTGGTCATGTCAACTTCGCGCCTCAGCCTGTCAGCTTCCTCACGCTCCTCTCTCTTTTTCATCTCTTCAGCTTGTACTCTCAGTCGCTCTTCTTCAGTTTTGTGAGAAACCACTATATTTTGTTTGACATTTAATATTTTATTTCATACTGTCAGCTTATTTATCTTTAAAACTCAACACTCAAGTGTTGTAGTATATTCTGAATACTGGAAGCATACTTAACATTAAGTACCTGAACAAGATTTGATAAACTAAGCCGATATGTCACCGTGAGCTTGGATAAGTGCAAGTATACCGTATAAACAATCTAATTTCCATTGTGCATATATTTTCTACTCTGATAAACCGGGACCAACACCAACCCATGGTAATAAGATTTAACCACCAACTCCCCAAGGATAAATTGTTGGAAATTTGGGAATATTCAATAAGGAATTTCCACATGGAATATTTAATTTTTTTGTAATTAAATTAATTTTCTCAAATCCGAATTTTGGTGAGTGAGAAATGAGTCCACGAAGCAACATGGGTTGATAAGGTGAGCCTGTGGGCTCGTTTGAATGGGTTGTTGAGCTTGTTGGGCTCGTATCTACGTGCTGGTCGACGTGGCACACAGTGGATGCCATGTGGATTATGAGTTAGCCATGTGAGAATTGTGTAAATCGGGCATGTCTAATCATGCTCAATCAATTCCGTGTGATAATTGTGTAAATCGGGGCAGTTCTAATCATGCTCAATTAATCCCATGTGTTACACCCTTGACTCCCTAGTCAATGCTGTGATTCCCACCCGTAATGGTCTAGCTTCCATGTCTGGAACTTGCCTCTAGCCTATAAATAGGCATTTCTTAGGTTCATGCCATACACACATTCACATAGCCAAAATACTGCAACTTCTTAAAATTGCATTCTCTCTAAAGCCTTTCCAGCTTACTCAGTTTCTACCTCCGTTCAGTTTGCCGGAGCTTTTACGACCACGGCACTGCCTCGTAGAATATGAAAGTTGTTTTACATTTGGGGACAATCGCCGGACAACGAGCACTACGTTGGCGAATTTATCTTGCCGAAAGAAGGACTCCTCGACTTGGCTTATTTCATTTCATTTTATTTATTCTCGCATCTCCCAGTACTTGCAGTTTTTCTTGTAAAAAGTTTCATTACTAGGTGTATTTTTTTGCATTTTTCTCAGACTTGTACTCAGATTTTCCAACAATCGCAAGAAAAAATTTTCTACTCAAGATCTGAGACATGGCTGATGTTAGGTGTTGATGTAGAAATCCCACCTTAAATTGATGTTTTGATGTGTCAAAACTATGTACCAAAGTCTAGGGCTTAGAGTTATTACCTCATGTAATCCTTGTATAGGATGATCGAGTTGTAATAGTCTAGGATAAGAGATTTGTTAAAATGGTGGAACAATTTTGAAGAATACGCCATTCAGACGAGATAACTGTCAAACATAAAGGACGAAGAGAGGCAAAACAAAGCAAAGAGTACGAAAAACTGCGCAGACAATTTTTCCTGTCAAGGCTTGGATATTCAAAGAAAACTGTGGATACAGTGTTTACAAAGAAACTGTCGAGAGGTGCTCACAGTTTCAGACCAGGACAGTTTAACGTCAAGGAATGCGTACATAGCAAGATGCCGATCAGTCGAAGAAGAACACTAAGGAAGTCAATGATAAAAGACAGTCAGACACTCAGTTGTGACTAGCGTACAACGTTGTTCGGCGTCTGACCATCAAGTACAAACTGCCCTGCAAATCAAGAGAAAAAGCAGAGAAGCAGGCGACTTTTTCAGAGAATGATTGGACATCCTTCAAAATGTCTCTACCGGCTATTTTCTGGTTTCCAACCTATAAATAGTAGGAACAACAGAGACATAAAAACCTTTGCACCTCTGAAAACCTTCGTATCTTTGAATCTCCGATACATTTATACTTTCCTCTCCACTGAAGTTAAAGCTCAAGCATTAAATGCTCTCAAGCGAGAAGGCATTAATACCGTGGTTCATTTATTGAACACGAGGCATTTATTGCTCAAGAATCTTTGGAGATTCACCGTGTGACCGTGGGTACACGAGGATTAAGTCTGCTGACTTAATCTACCG
>JAPKLW010002098.1:0-10151 GCA_026898455.1 Plectranthus barbatus
CCGATAGCGACCCCGAGTGCGACTCGCTGACAGCGAGTCAAACCGAGTTAGTGGCCGACACGGTAGCTACCACGATCTGGGCTTTGCAGGTAAATTATTATAATTTTTATTGCTTCATTGTTGCGAGATAATTTTAATTTACTAGGACATTTAATTGTGTAGGTGTGGTCTTACGAGGCCATTCCGAAGCTGGCAGCTGAATGTTGTACAGTCAATACGCCGATTCGTATTCCAAGATTTTTAAATTGGAAGTTTAGCAGGCCAGAGGTTAAGAATTGGAGTACTTTTTTTGCTGATCCGAATGTAAGTAATTTCGATAAATATTTTTAGATTTTTAAATATATTTACTTACAATTGCGTTTCTTATTGCAGCTGGCATCCTTGCCTTTTTTATATGCTACTGCTGACGAGATGCGCACTGCATATTATTTGTCTAGTCAGCAAGAGAATCCCATTGGCGTTGCATTTCACATGCCTGAGAATCCAGTACGCCCAACCAGAAGACGAGATGACGGTCTCCCTGTTCTTTTTCGTCGAGCACCCCATGCAGGAGGAAGTGGAGATGGTGATGAGGGGCCACATGATGATGAGGGGCCACATGATGATGAGGGGCGCCATGGTCATGAGGGGCGACATGGTCATGAGAGGCACTTCGTTTGCAAGTGTACTCAACGCGAGTACTAGATGAGCGCACCACTTTAAATTCAACACGTTGCTCCATATGCAAAAGAGATACAGCAATTAGAAGATCGTCCTTCGTATAGAAGATAGAGCCCAATGAAAGTTCCCGATCTAGTACGGCTGCAACATCTCGTACCACTGGTGACTGTGATGAATCCAACGATATAATTGGAACTAGCCAATTATTTAGATCGCCTTCAACGTGACATGAATCCGGGAGAGGATGGGTTGGCATAAGATTGGATATAAACGCACTCATTCCACCAACTGATCGGATCCATGCAGAAAACTCAGCCACTGTAAAATTCTTTAATGCATCAGAATTGATGAAATCTTCATCATCACTAGACTCCTCCTCGGATTCCTCGTCCTCCTCTTCATCATTAGAGTCAACGATATGACCCTCACTTGTTGAGTGGTGACCTGTATTTTCATTCTCCTCCTCCTCCTCCTCCTCCTCCTCCTCGTATGGATGCTCATATTCTTCATGGGGAGACTCATCATTTAAATTGGGTATTTGGGAGCTCCGACTACCACCTTCTGAAGAGGTACCAAAAATCAATGAGTCCCCAAATCTTTGTAGATCTTCCAGACCTGGACTAAAATGCTGGTAAATTGGTGGACTGCTTGATGATAAGAACGGCCTGTATGGGGATGGCTCCCGATGTGAAGTCCCAACACCGGTACTCGCCGTATAATTCATAACAATATAAACATGCGGCTCCGAATAAAGAGCAACCAGTCGTTGAAGATCCAAATCCGTCACCAACATTGATTTTACAAATCTCCCACTACGGGATTTGGCAGTGTAATAAATGTTATACTCACCGTGTATGAATTCCGCATCAAAAATAAGTTGAATGTTGCTTCTTAATGCGGTAATGAAAATATTGGCGATTGGTATATAAACCAATCGTTCTTGTCCGGCAATGTGTTGCACGAGTCATCCCATTGCCCATTGTAGTGAACTATTACACTACACCAGTCCTCCATTTTCAGTAACAAGTATATTTATTTTGATGAAGAGAGACAGAGATGAAAATGAAGAAAAATTGAACTGTGAAGAATGAAGAGAGACAGAGATGAAAATGTGTATGTCACCACCGAACTTCACTTCAATTATATAAGTTGTAAAGAGTGTCGGCAAATACACATAAATAATTGAAATTGAAGGATATACAATTGATAAAATAAAATAATTGTGTTGATTTTAATTTTCAATAATTTCAGTGTACGATTCATTACCCTTCACATAATATTTCCAACAATTTCAGTGGACTCATCAAATCAATATGCTTGCAGACATTATTGCATTTGTATGCAACGACAAAATAATTAAATTTTTTGTCCAAAATTTGATAAAAATTATAGATATAAAGTTTTAATTCGTGAATTTCAGCTGGACCTTGAGATTTTAACTTGATCAAAATTCACGAATTTATATATTTTAACTTGAGGTTAAAATAAAGATTTAAAACATCTCAAAAAAAAAAAATCAAACGACCGAGTCGCTACCGATCCCACTCGGTGGCTATCGGTTCTCACTCGGTGGGGACCACCGAAATAAAAAAGAAAAAAAAAGTGCGACCGAGTCGCACCGATCCCACTCGGTGGCTATCGGTCCCTAAACCAAAGAAATAAAAAATAAAAAAAAGGAGTGCGACCGAGTCGCCATCGATCCCACTCATTCGGACTCGGTCGCACTCAGTGGGACCCGTTCTCTATCACCATTATTATTTTCTGAAAAATAATAACCGAGTGAAAAAAATTCCATTTATGCAAATATATCTATAAAATTAGTTAAAAATTGGTTTTAACTAATTGATTAGACTTAAGTGTCAAAATTTTTGCGATCAAATGATTGGGAAACTAATTCAAATGCTAAATTATGTACTTTTGGCTAAAATTGAAATGAATACATAAAAGTGGCTAAATTTGAAATGTGTTTTATCAAATTAGCTATTTCAAATAATTTAGACTAAGGAATATTTCATATAATGCAATTGAATACAAATAAACATGATTAGCATGTCCTATCAAATCGCCACCTAATAAATAAATAAAGAAAATCGCCAACTAACAAATAAAGCAAGACAAAACCTCGTATGACGCATTATTAGAAAAAGTCGGCCAATAATTCCACACGTAGGCAGGCACTGTCTAACAGGTTCAGATATTTGATTTTTTTTTAAAAAATAATTTTTTTAAAAAAATAAGATTATGGAACTTTATTTACTAATCTGCATAAATTTGAAATATTAAAAATAAAAATAAATTTATCAATTATACACCGGCTCCATGCACCAAGACCATATAATGTTCCGAACTTTTTTCGAGTGCCCAATTCTAATACTTAGTGAATTTTGTAATTAATGGGAGTGTAATAGATATTACAATTTATGTACATAGAGTTAATAGTATTTGTTTATACAAAAACACTTTATCTATAATAGCGAAGATCAACAGTTTTAGAATGATGTGGGCATGAATATAATTGTGAGAATATGAATGATTATAAAGACATGGTGTGTAACTGATAAGATTTTTTTTTTTCCTATAAAGTCGAACAGAGAATTTTTACTATTATAAGGTGGTATATACTCAGGTCTCCAGTTAATATGCGATACATTAACAATAACACCATTTGGAGTTGACCATATATATATGTACACGATGTTCTATTCCTAACATTTTTGTAATTTAATGATTTGTATATTATTTCATCCTATACTTTGTTAATGTTATAATTTATATTGTATATTTGGAGAGACATAAGAAAAATGTTGGGATTGACGAATTCAATTATCTCACATCGGAAAAATAAGGAAATAGTTTGAGTGGGATACGAAAAAGATATGGTGTATATCTTGTTTCTTTGTTGGACAAAATTTATCCTTATCAGTATAAAATTTGGATAAGTATTAATCTATTTGAGATATATATTAGGATTTAGATGTCTTCACCATATATATACCTGGATTGATATTCCTTATGCATCTAGGAATCTATCTTTATAAAAACTTTTGCTCCCACCATTGCAAACATGCCCAAACACAATATAGCTGCTAGGAGAGACAAGTTAGTCTAGAAGGAGAGTAGGGTTTGTGTTCCCTGAAAACTCTGTAACCCTGTAATAATGTTATTCACATTGAATAATATATATATTTTTAGCAAAAAAAAAACAAAAGATTGTAAATAGATCTTGATCTAAATCATTAATTTTCAAAATAAAATAAGTAAATTTATTCATGTTTAATATTAATAACCTTTTAACACATGAACCATTCCATAAACGAAATGAGGGTGAATTACTATTTTAGTTGACTTGTTGACATGATATGTAAGCTATTTTTAATATTTAAGAATAATAATGGCACCAAACAAAAGCAAGGGGCTATTATTTTAGGGCTCCATCTAATAATGTCGGTTTTCATTTGGTAGATAACCTTTTTCTTTTTCTTTTCCTTCTCATTTCTTTTTTGCTTTGTCATCTCTCTTTCTGAATTTACATCATTTCTTTTTTGCTTTGTCATCTCTTTTTCTGAATTACATCATTCTTACTGATTTCATGTTTTATTAATTCTTTGGCATTAACCACTTTTTGATTATTAAAATATACATATTTTGAAATTATAATTTCCAAACTACCCTCTTTTAAAAGATACCTTAATAGTAGGCATCAGATACATAAAAGGTTGTATAAAATATTCCGTGATGGGTTTTTTTTCTCCCATTATTGAGGAGAAATTCTCTCTCATATGAAGATTACTCAAAATATTACATATTGTCAGAAATGATCTCGAATTGAATCTGAGTTTAATTAAGCTAGAACTCGACCTCAAATTTTTAAGTTTGACTCGGTTTGATTGAGCTCGATTATTTTAACTCAGTAAAAAAAGTTGTTAATTATTTATAATTAATTAATAAATCTATAGATAAAAAAGTTAATTTATACTCCCTCCATCCTGCGATATTAATCCCTTTTTTTCATTTATTTCATTATATTAGTTCTATATTCTAAAATGAAAAATTAATACACATTCAATAATAAATTATTAATTTCCATTATCTTTAGGTAAAAACTTGCGTTAGGCAGGCCTAAAGGCGGGTTTTATCCTACCCAAATGAGTTGACCCATCCCAATAGGGTTTATTAATCCCCAATTAGGGTATATTATATAGGTTTGAGCTTGGGTTAATGGATAAAACCCGCCTAAATCGTTTAGGCCTGCCTAACCCAAGACCTTCTCCTATCTTTATATTCTTGCTTATTGTGTCAAAAACAAACGAGAATAATATGGTGGTACGAAGGGAATATTAAAGCTCAGGAGCTTATCAAATCGAAAATAATGAAGCGAGTTCAACAACTAGTCAAGTAGGGGTGAACATTAATCGGTCGGTTCGGTTGAGAGTGCGTGAGCGGTGAGGACGAGCAGCAGCAAGGGAGAGGGGCAGGGCGTGCATGAGGACGACTGCTTGCGTGCGTGCGTGAGGACGAGCCGGCTGCTTGCGTGCGTGCGAGGGAGATAAGTAGGGCGAGCGACTTTCGATCTGAGCGAGAGGGGGAGCGAGAGGGAGAGAGCGAGGCCGCGAGGGCAGCGCGCTGACAGAGAGTTATAGAGGACGAAGCGGCGCCGGTGGCGGTGTGCCCTGCGGGAAACGGGAACGGCGAGATGGGGGAGGGCTCAAGGGTTAGGGCTGCGGGAATGGGAATGGCCGAATGGGTATTGGGTATTGGGGATATTCAATTCAATTAGGTTAGAATTTAGATTATTATTATCATTATATTTAATTTATAATTATTATTTATATTAGTTTGATCGGTTCGGTCGGTTCTTTCGGTTTCGAAAGCCAGAATAAAAAATCGAACTGAAAATAATCACTTTTCATTTTCCAGAATCGAGAACCGAACCGAACTGAACCTATCAAATTTGAACAGTTCGATCAATTTTTTCGATCCGTTTCAATTCTTGTTCATCCCTATAATCAGGTAACTTGATCTCGGGTAATATCAAATCTATCTCGAGTAGCCTGCAAGCACCCCAAACAACAATTGTGTCTTGAAGTGTTTCCAAGCTAACAGGGCTGGATTGGTTTAAGCCCATGTAGTAACGGGCCGGGCTTTATGTAGCTAGTGAGCCCACAACTCCCGAAAATTCAAGAAGCTTCTTTATCCTTCAAAACCAAAATCGATCGTTAAGCATCTTCATTCTTGTTTTAAGCCTACGCAATAATCAGCTCTCAATTTCTCCAATTTGATTGTAAGTTCAGGAATTTATTTAACAACCTGAATATGTTTATGAAATCTATCTTGAGTGAAGATTTTGGCTGATGCATTGATTTTCCGTAGTTGAAAATGATGCCGTACAAAATTGGCGCCTTTGATTATTTTGTATAGCATTCATTTTTACATCAGCGATTACAGTTTCACGATTGATGATCATTTTCTGAATTATCTCGAATCACATTTTGTGCAGATTTGAAGGAATCACGCGCATGATTGGTTCTTTGCGGCCGTTATCGACCAAATTCCGGCCCATCTCTTCGTCCAAAGGAAGATGGGGTAATCTCATGTTTTAATTTGTCTTTTTAATTTTGAACGTGATGATATCATTTATGACTATGTAATTGCGTTAAATTTTGTATCAGTTGGAACAATAATTCCAAGGAAACAAACAAATGAAAATGGTGGTGAAACACGTATTGAGGAGGAGAAAGTTGAAGGGATCGCTACTTTCAGCAGGCCACCCCCGCTCCCCCCTGTTCTTGGACCATTGCTAGCTGTTTCGATGCTCGAATCGTGGACAAAGGATAACAATGACGAATGACAGGTGACATGAAGCCCTTCTTTCCGCTAGTTATTGATAATGGTGTGTGATCGGGTATTGGAGAACCTTTGCATATAGAAGGAGTAAAGCATGTAGTAGAATGGAGTTTGATTGTACCAGCATCTAGTTACTTATGAAAATATTTTGTTAGGTAATAAAGAATTTTGAGGGTGATGCTTAGAATGCATGCTGCAAAATTCAATAGCTTGATGTACCAGGCTAGAAATGGGCTTATGACGGGCTTTATGCTTATGTTGTATGCCTTTAGTAGTAGTTGGAACATAATATGTGGACTCTTCAGGAACCCTGCATGAGCAGGTGATGTTGTGTTAGTATGCTGCATGTATGAGTAATGATTAGAATAAGAGGAATGCTTTCTTACACTCTGTTGCTTGTGGGAATGCGTCGAATAGTGAACTCACAATCTTGAATATAGCCTGATTTTTCAGTGAATGGAAACACAAGCAAGAAATCAGCCTAAGATGAGACAAATCACACAAAAGTATAGTGTAGAAGTAAATCAAGAATCAATTCTTATACAATATTAACTGATGTTTCAGAAAGAATTATGCATACTTGAGTAAGTATCTTATCATTTATCCTAACGGAAATTAAAGAAATGATTATTGGGGTTTACTTTGATTCTTCCTATCATCCATGACCCTCACCCAATGATACCCAAAACAAGATAGAAGGGGCAAAAGAACAAACCATACTCTGCCTAATGACCAATATGCCAAGTCTTCGATTCCTACTTGCATGCATAGTATGATAGAATCAAACACATATGTAATGAATAAAGAAGAAACTTTAATACCAGTGCTACAACTCCTAGTTTGATTGGTGATTCAACGTGAACTTGAGCTTTCCTGCAGGCATTCATGAAAGCATGTTGTTATTTTTTCTATATTTTAAACTAGATGGTAGATAATAGATTAAATATCCTTTTCTCATACTTGATGACTAGTTTATCATCACGCACTGACAGCGAGTAATTGGTGCAACCTCTGGTGAGAGGGACCTGTATTTTTTTCCAATCTGCAATCAGATTGAAGTTTTCCTCTGTTAAATAGTTCTGAGTTCGAAAATTGCTTACTATTTAATGAACAGCACTAAGTGGTGAGTAAGGAAGGGATTGGTAAAACATACCTAAGTGCCAATTTACTGCCGCTGTATAGTCATTTCCCTCACATATATGATCCACATTAAATTGCATGTTTTTGTAGTCACCCATGCACATGGTTAGTTGTTCCAGGAAACGCATGACCTCCTGCATCACGAAAGACCGAATATGTAAAAATCAAGAGGTCACGTTATATCTTAGAGTTAAACAGAATTGACCTTTTTCCCTTGGAATGGTGTAGGAAAAGAGTAGTCCTCGAATAAACAATCTTCAGCTATCAACTTATCCAGTTGGTTCAAGTTCTTTTCGTTAATAGAAGAATAGAACTGCATGATTGTTTGAGCAGGAGAAAATGAACTTGTATCAAAAATAGGACGGCTAGGTGGAACCACAAATAGCTTGATTGGTCTTCTCTCTCTTTTCCAACCCGTGTAGGTTCGAGGCACCATCTTAATCTCTGCCTGTTGAAGTAGGCTTGAACGCAGAACTGAAATGGAAGGTTTTGTCATTCTGTTTGTTGTTATGCTCTTCCCAGAAATCAACATATTGAATCCTACTGCAGCTGCCATTGTAGAAGATTGCAAACCGATTTATTTGCCTAGAACTAGTGTATTGATGTAATGTTAACATATCTATTACATGTGTGAAGTTCACATGTTTAGTTGCTTTAGAGGTAAAAAAAGGTATCATGATTTCTTGTGTGTCCATGCCTTGAACTGCAACCAAGGAATAGGTTCCCTAGATTTCCAACTCTTTCCGACACTTAGGTTGAATATTTATGAGAAAGAATCCCTACTTTGCCTAGATACCACATGCAATTGAAAGGGTTGATCATTTTATGAAGTTCTTCCTATTAACTTTTGTTTCTCCACCTCTTCGCTGCAATACATCTGATATTGTTCATAGCCTCAAATTCTCTGCATTCATTGATTTTTTTATTCCCAAAAATTTGATATAGCTTTCTTGCCATTTGAACTTGATAAAAAATTATAAATTTTCTTGCAAGCGTTCATCGGCTGATTTACATGTGACAACTCTGCCACAGCAGGCTAATGTAGAAACAACAACATATGCCCATCGAATTTGTTGGTTCTCAAGTATTTCTCTTACATTATGCAATGGAAACTGAAATCTACATGAGCAAAGCAAAGGCATGGTCAGCAGCGAGATTTGTTCCTGGGAGAAGATGGTGAAACAATGGACACCAAAGATTGAAATGCTTTTGCTGCTATCTTCAACTTGATCTGCCCTCGCTGCGGAATCGATCTTCTCCTCTTCAAGTTCCTGCTCAATGCAGCAGCAGCACACCAGTCATCGTTCACCCTACTCCTCATTCTCTTTGATATGCCTCAACTGATTCTTTCTTTTTTTTGTTTGAGGCCTCCAAACCATAACTATATATATATAGAAATATGTAAGCCATTTGTGGCAGAGGTTGTTGGGTAGGCAGGGCAGTGGGGGAGCATGCCAGCTAAATTCCTTTGACCTCCAAAGATTCTCTATCCAAATTATTGCTTTTAACAATTCTAATCGCAGACATGATTTTGATGTGTTAGCCAAATTCAATCTGCTGCTTTCTTTTTTTTTTTTGTTTCAAATTATTGGAACATGATGAGCATGTGCAGCCGTATGTAGTTGTAGTAGCACGGATGGAGAATACAATTTGAATGGATGGTAGGAGTGGAGTGGTATGGCAGAATCTATTTGATTGCCATGTTTCAGAAATTTATGTTGTCGCAGCATGCCTCCCAACCCCCATTTTTCAAGTCCCTTTTTCACCTTTTCTTGCTTCCTCGATTTTTCATACTGCAGAACATGGCTCTATTGAAAAATTTAAATTCAAATTCAATCCAACATATGCCATGGATATATATATCCTGTCTTTCTCTGTATCATGTATATTCAACATAATGTAAATATTCCACCCCGAAATCTTCTTTGATTCAAAGTGGCTACACCCACTTTCCTTTGAGAGTTGAGGGATATAATTAATCATAGTGGCTTAATTAAATATCATTCTTGTATAGTCTATACCATTACCACCCAAAAAACAATTACATATACTGTCGCAAAACTTAGGGTGGCTAAAAATGCAGCTCTTCTGTTTTCTAAAAAAATAAAAAAGGAACGTGCAGCTCCTCTGCATGTTGTTGTCGAATTAGTAATGGGATAAACATTTATTATTATACCATTCATTAAAATCATAAAAGGATTAGAAATGCATGGGTGTATTTAAGAAAGAAAAAGGAAAACACATGCAAGCAGCGATCGAGGTGGAATAGAATAAGACAAGCAAATCCTGGGTGCGGCAAAACCACACGTGGTATCAGACGAGGTCGCTTCAACCACACCATCAAACCATTTCAATCTTCCACCACAAACCACCTTGTCCCAAGTTGAGGGGGAACAGAATCTCTCGACAGCCAGGCAACCTCGCTGGCTATTGCCACATGCATCTAAAATATATATTATTTCTCTCTCTCTCTCTCTCTCTCTCTCTCTCTCTCTCTCTCTCTCTCT
>JAPKLW010002098.1:10161-34925 GCA_026898455.1 Plectranthus barbatus
CTCTCTCTCTCTCTCTCTCTCTCTCTCTCTCTCTCTCTCTCTCTCTCCATGTATATATATATATATATGCACGCACTTTGTGAAGGTGTTTAAAGTAACCAGAAGAAGCTAGCTTGCATCTGTGTCATACTCATACATAGATCATCTCATCAAAGTATACATATTCGTATGGATGAGAAGATGGGATCGGGTGCAGTGAGAGGTTTCGGAAGCTCGAGGCCGCTGCCAAGGAGGGGCCAGATCAAATCCAGAATTGCATCAGCAGCTTTGCACACCATTTTTTCCATGCTTTCCAGGCATCATCATCATCATTGACAAATTATGGCCTGGATGTCTCTCCTCTTGCAGCTCCAGATTCATGATGTAGCTAGTGTTTTTCTTGATTATGATGGATGGATGCTGTAACAGCCCGCAAATTTAGATTCAGTTTTGTTTTAGTCTTGATTGATTCAAGTGTTCCATCGTCTCTGAGATAAGAGTGTTTTTAATGCAAACTGTAGATGTTTGTTAGCACTATTCCACCTAATGTAAAGAAAATTGTTGATTCTTGATCAATACAAGTGAACTTTTTATATATGTATGCAGGGCGGCCCTCTAATTTTTGGAGGCCCTGTGCTAACAAGAAAAATAGTACCCCTAATCTCTTTTTATAATTATAAATGAGAATATTAATAAAATATAATATTCAATTGTAAAATCCCGTGTATTAATTTGACTTGTACAAGTTATTCGGAAATTATAAATGAAGGAATTTGCGATTGAAAAGTAATTTTATTGAGAAAAATATCAAGAATTTGGTAGGAATAATATGTATTGGAGAAAGGAAGGTTAATGGGACAAAAGAAATTGAATTAAGCTTGATTATATTGAAAATCTTGGAGAAGATATCAAGTTAATTGAGAATTTAGAATTATAATGTTGGATCTATTTATTGTGTGGAGTTGGAAATAATGTTAATTATGTGCATTATATTAGAGTTAGAAGGGAAATTATACACATATATGATGAAAATTATAACATAACCTTTCCACCTTATTTTATAAAATTAGAGAGAGAAAGAAGTGTGAAAGCCCTCCCCACCCCCTAAACCCGTCAGACTGTTTCCCGGCCATTTCCCGGCCAACTCCGGCGGACAACAGACGAACCACTACCACCATCTTGTAGCACATCTCCAGAGCTTCGATTTGAGTACTCGTGGGTTCCGAGAGGACGAGTAATGGCCGAGATATCGAAGAGAGAAGTGAGGTGGGTTTTATGTTACGATTTTGAGATAATTGGATTTGTATCTCGTTTTTCCGGCCATATTCCGGCGTTTTAACCGTAGAATCATGTTCTCCATTGTATAGGGAGCGTTCGCAATTCAAGAAACATCAATTTGGACGCCAGAAATCGCCACCGCCGCCGTGAACGGAGGAGCTCCGGCGATGTATAAGTGTGTCCTCATTTTTCGATGTATTTTCGTATTTTGTGGCCATAGTTGTGTACCTTACAGTTTAGGGAGTCCGAATATGTAATTGCATGTATCATCGGCATTGGCCGGCGAAATCGCGAGATATGGCGATTTACAGGTGTAGCTCCGGCGAAGCCCGCGAGGAAGACGACTCCTGTCGATCGACAGGAGTGCTGTCGATCGACAGGGAGGTTGAGGCCAAGGGGTTGTCGATCGGACATCCTGTCGATCGACAGGATGTATTTCGATTGACACAACGGTTGTCGACAGGAGGCATATCGAGCCATTTCTGTCGATCGACAGAAAGCATGTCGATCGACAGGGATGCCAACCTGAAGAGAGAATCGACACACCTCTGTCGGTCGACACAGAACATATCGATCGACAGAGATGGGTCGACAGAGGATGTCGACCAAAGTGTGTCGACCGAATGGAGCCTGTGTCGACCAGGGCTGTGTCGATCGACACAGATCCCTGTCGGTCGACACAGAGGCTTGAAGTGTTACGCTTTGTTATTCAATCCTAGTTCTTTCGAGTCTTGTTTATTTACGATTAAGATATATTGTCCTAAATATTTCGTACTGATTTGAGAACCCTAATTGATTGTAGGAATTTGAAAGCAAGGATTGGTCGAGCTCATTCTAGCAAGAAACATCTAAACTAAAGCTAAGAACGAGGTGGGAAACTATTTCCAGTATAAATAAAATGCGTGTTTTCATCTTCTAAATGTGTTACAAACTATTTGTTTTTAAACTGAAACTGCTATGCTTGTTTGTGCTATTATATATGTCCTCTGTCGTTTCCCAACGACAAGAGAGAATAACTAATGAGTTTAGAACCAGGTTCTCATAACTGTGCTAGAACTCAATTAGTACATATGGAGTAGCGACTCCATATGATGGGAATTGGAAGACATAAGGTGGAAATTTGACGTGTTTTATTAACGGGTTTGTGAATGTTGGAAGTAAACGATCGGGTCTCAAAAATGATTGCTGAGACTAGTGCACTTAGATGACAGTAGGTTGATGTGTTTACATTCCTGACTGATCATCGTAACTTGGAAGTCGGCCAACTTTCAGTTACAACACTGAAACAGATGTAATAACATGTAAATAGCACGCGTGTGAAAGTAAAATATTTTGGATAGCGTGGTTCATTTCAACAAAACCCCACGTCTATCTGTGTGAGTGCATAGTGATGTTTCATATATATAATTGTATGTTTTCGGGCATGTTTCTCATTGGGTACGAAAGTACTCAGCCCCTCGCGTTATTTCTAAAACGTGCAGGTTAAGCGACATGGATGGGAGTAGCGGGGTGTAAGCTGGTGAAGAGAGGAAGCTTTTGAAAGAACAAATAGATCATGTGACATGTATCATCATATACATGTCACCATCACGCTACACACACAGCTGCACCACTCTCTGATAACTTCCTTCCCTTTTTAAAGTGTTAAACATTTGGATTTTGTTAAACCGACTCGAAGTACAAATTTCTTTTGCTTTATTAATCTTTTATATAATTTACGTCTTCCGCTTATTAATTCTTGAATGTGTTTGATAAAACCTGAAACATCAATGTAACGTGGTCCCAAATTGGGAAGGTCAGTTGGGGGCGTTACATCAATATTATGTCAAAGTAAGTTCACTCAATTCTACTTGTGTCATAGTCGATCGCAAATAATATTAAATATATTTAACGCGTGTAAAAATATATATATCGCATGATGTTTTGTTTACGAAACAACGGTTGAAAATTAACAAAATTAAATTAAACTAACTAAATTCTAAACAAAATCAAACAAAATAACATTCAAGAATTTAAAACTATGCAAGTAAACTATATATAGTCAACTATGCACAAAAAGTCTAAAACCATGCATTTGTGAAAATTTGACAAAACTAATTAAAGATAAGCGCTATATAACTTTTAGATGATAAGATATTTCATTTTTTAGAAGACTGAAATTTTTGTGGCCAATTATGTGATGATGATTGTAAATATTTGTTTTTAATTAGGAATATATATCATCATACTCATATATTTGAACAAATTAATAAACCTTAATTTCTTGTCTAATTTTTAAAATTATATTAAACTAAATATGTGTGTTAGGATAAATATAAATCACAATTTTTTATTAATCTACTTAGTTAAGCTAAAAACTAAATTTTTTATTAATTTATTTTTAAATCTGTACTAAGATAAATTAGCATAATATTACTACTATATATATTTTTTAAAAATGGTGCCTCTCTCATTCGGAGGCCCCGATGTGGTGCACCTCTCGCACGGCCTCTGGGCCGGCCTTGTATGTATGGAAGTATGCATCCATTGTTAATATATTTCAAAATGCATCAACTCATGAATACGAAAGATAATTTAGAATGTAGTTTAATGTCGGTTTGGTTAAGTAAGAATGTGATTAGTTTGCATCCGGTCAAACTTATAGTCACATCTAATGATTCATTTGTATTTGCAGGGAACCCTCAAACTACACACTAACATGCTGAAGAATATTATAATATTAAAAAGGGTAAAAACCCAACAGCTCAGCTGTTGTGAATCTCGACATTATAATTTATTCAAACACTCCACAGTTAGCATGTCATCTACAACATACATAGATTGATCAATCATCTTCATCATCATCATCGTCTGCCTCAAGCCCCACGCCATCTCCGACGCCTTCCAGTAATTTATCCACATCCACCCCCAGCTCCAATAGCCTTGCACCCAGCCTCTCCACCTTGCTCTGTTCTTGCCCAAGACACACCAGTAAATCGTTCAGTTCAGCTTCACTCTCCCTTTGGGCTTCTTCCCTTGTTTCGGCTTTTATTGCTTCAATATCAGGGACAGGGGCCGATCCACCGCTCTTCAACCCTTTCACTTCACGTTCTAGTCGATAATTAACCTGTTCCAGACTATTATATGCATCAGACAAGTATTGCAGATCAGATTCCATTTTACTGGCTGCACTTCGGTGCATTGATGCTGCGCCTTCAATTCTGGTTTTCTCTGCTTTGAGGGTTTCTAATCGCTGGGATGTCTCATGAAGATCTCGTCGCAGAGTTTCAACTTGAACTCTTTCTGAGCCACCACTAATTTTACGTTCAAGCTGGGATGAATCATTCCCTCCTGTTCTTCCCAGGTCCTCGGCCAGAGTAGCATTCCGACTCAAAAGGTCCTTTAAGGTCAAAAGAAAATGGATAAAATGTCAGATGAGATGAAATGGGAGTCAGGATGTTAAAATGCAAGAAAGGACAAATCTTAATCCAGTCTCGTCGAAAGTAAAAAGTAGTGAAAGTTAGTGGGAGATTTTAGGATATGTTCACAGGCAACTGTACGTGCAGTTAATTTGGAAAACTTTATCATGGTATAAGTTGAACTTGCACAGAGCTTGGTAAGTGCATTACCATGGAATGCCAAGACCATGTGTGATAAATCGAAAAAAAGTACCTGTATCTCAACGCATTGCTTCTCCAGAAATCTTCTCAGCCGTTGGATATACTCTTCGTCACTTTCCCCAGATTTCTGTTCCAGTTCTGCAGGTACCACAGCAACTTGGCTCTTTGGACGACTATATATCTCCACAATTTGTTTTCTGATTGTCACTTCTAATCTCTTCACTAAGTCAACAAAATGCGAATCAAAGACCAGGGCCAGCATCGAAAGTTCATCATTATTCTGATCTGTGGGGTTATCTTCTTCAACATTCTCAATCTCAGACATGCTAGCAGCATTTGATCTACTCAATTGCTTGCTAGACAGAACTGGTTCTGCAGAAGTCAAAAGCAAGCTTTTCTGCATTTCATCGAACTTTGAAAAGTATGACGTGAGTCCAATTTTCTGACTTATGGCATCTACAATGCTAAAAGCATCCTTTCCGCTATCAATGGTTTTATTGTATGCTACACACTCTCCTAAGAGTATAGCAGCCAATCCTCGAACACATACAGTCATATTGTGATTTGAAATTAACTCAAGCAGATATGTTAGATGAAGATGTGAATCGAGAAAGCAGTGAACAGCACTCGGACAATCAAAGAGCCAAATTATTAGCAGTTTCAGGATAATGGGATGAATACACACAGATCCAGGTGTGCTATTTTTTCCATCTTTACTTTTCATGGAAGGAGCAAGCACTAGGTACTTCACTATACGGTGCATCAAAGGCTCCGGACCTCCCAATGATGCCGTTGGAGCTTCAAGTTCAATTTGAACAACCTGCATCAATTTCCTTTGTCATGCCAAAAGAAAAAAAATTCATATCCAAGTATAAGAGTTGGCTCTTGGACAGAATGATAAATTTTTCAGGCACAAGAATCTAAAAATATCTATGTTATAAATAAATGCAGACACACATACATGAAATGTAATTTCATACCCTTTCCTTGCATTGGATATTATCCTTTAAAAGATGAGATAGGACGCTTGCAACTCTGCAGCAAACCTGCCCAAATTGGTGGATGAGATGAGACACATCATACAATTGAGGCAGAAGTGAATAAAAGAAATAACAAAGGGTAGAATGTAGACAGTTAACAATAGCCTAAACATACAGTTGTTATTGGTTGCAGAAAGTAAATAACGAAATAACAAAGCATATATCCGAAGCATGGAAACAACCAATCAAATGTCAAATATTCCCTACTAGGGAACTCTTAAAAGAAATGGGGTGTGAATCTTGACAGATAACCGATTCAGCTCAACAGGACATAATTATCATAGTTTCTCATATTTCAGCAGTTCAAATGAAATTGAATATCTATAGCACTACCTCAAGATCAGCATCACTGTCACTCAATGCCAGGCCATCCAGTAGCATGCTGCAAAAACCAGCACTATAAGACATCTACACAGCAAATACAAGCGTAGGATCTGCAAGGAGTTGAAAATAAATGTAACCTGCCAAATGACACACTGACATCCTCTCCAAACAGAGAATGAATCTTTGAACTTGGAGGAGGATTTAAGGATGACACAAGCATTGTTTGACCATTGGGATTTTTCTGTTTCAAGTCGGCAGATCCCAAGAAGGCGTAAAGATCATAATTGGGTAATAAAAAGTGGATGTGCATGCAAAATTTATAAAAAACAGACAAATAAAACTATTCTTAAAATTGAGTGTTTAAGATTGAAACAAGCATTGTTTGGCCATCTCGGTGTTCCTGTTCCAAGTTGGCAGATCAAAAGAGGGCATAAAAAAACATAATGGGGTAATAAAAAGTAAAAGTGCACACAAAACTTATAAAAAAAGCATAGACAATAACACTGTAAAAAATTGGTATCTTTGAATCCATGAAAGAAAGACCAGAAGAAAAGACGTAACAGAGAGATGATATAATAATTAATAAAACAGCGCTAAACAGTCTAATCTAGCATACATGTCCCACTTGCACGATAATAGAATATCTGATTTCAAGACTAGTAATACAGACCTCACAAAAGTTCTGAATAACATAGTCAGCTGCAATGAATTCTTGCGTGCTAGGAGTGCGGAAAATAATTCTAAGGATAGAATTTAAGGCAGGCTCAACTTCTGGCTCCTCCCCAAGTACTTTACATGCAAGCGCATCCCGATTCTTTGGATGATTGATTACCAGATCTCCTATGCACCGGAGTGCCTGAAATGGTTATAGCACTACAAGTGAAAATGCGCAATTCCAGAAATTTATGAATACCATATACATTCTAAATTCCCAACATTTTATGATATCAGAAGGAAGTTACAGAGCTGGTTAACCAAAACAAGTGTATAGGGTTGAAGGGGAGGGAAAACTCGTTCTTTAGTTAAAGCATTGCCATATAAAGCTACTAGATGTTGCATTACATCTGCATGGGATGTAATTTACTTCATAAGAAACCCACAAGTTAGGGAAAGTAAGATGTCCACTACTTAGAATCTTGTTGAAGTAGTACTTAATCATCTAAACACCTAATGTGCCGTTCTGATTCTTTTTAATTTTAGTAATCATAAGGGTAGTCTCAGATATGGTCAAAGTTGACCATCTTGGAAAAAGAAATGAAAAAAAAAAAAACCAACACCCTCTTATAAGCTCAGAAAAGTTGCATACTTCAGACAGTTCAACTTATTTGCCAGCAGAGGAAGAGCTCCATAAACACCCATTGAAAAATTTATGATCTAACCTTACCTGAGTAAGGCTATAGATATATCTTTTAAAGAAAAAAGAAGACATTTACACAAAGGAAAGCTTACACATCTGCAGTTGTCAAGAATAAGATCTCTATATGATACCAACCACAATACACAGAGAATGCCAGAGCAGCACATAGAGGGATAGAATTAGAGTACAAGAAATAATACGTTAAAATATAACAGCTATCTCACCATACAACGAAGAGCAACAGGAGCCCATTGACTCTCAACTCCAAGCATTAACAGATGGTCCAACACCTTTTTCTGGAATTACAGAAAATTTTATGCGAGTCTAATGCATAATAAAACTATGACATATATTATTTTAGGTTAGAGAATGCAAGCATCTAACTCAAACCTGCACCAAGACAGTCCTATTTGTCAACCCATTGGTGTCTCTTCCAGGATCCGTTTGTAGATCAGTATGCAGCAACAAGGTTATAGTTTCTAATACACTGAGTAGATTTATTGTCTACTGGCAATGTATTCAATGAACGAGAAAGTTAGAATGAACACTTAAGGGAACTCATTTTTCACCAAAGAAGATAAAAGGCATCCAGCAGTAATAAAAGAATTAACCTTCTGCTGTGTGAATTTATATGTGCTTCCTCTGAGCTTCAATATTGATATCAGTGGATCAAAGCCAATTATCTCCCTAAGCAGTACCTATAACACATTTCAAAAAATCTCAGAGGTAAAAGAATACATGTAGTTGTTATTCAAAATGTCTGAGACAAGTGAAGTAATAAAATGCGCAGAAACCTGATTCGAGGTGTTATTCTTAAGAAGATTGTTTAACAGTTCCAGACAGTCCTGTTTGAAAGACCAAAGAGCAGAATAATTACAAGTGTTTCCTGTAAAATTTACAGTGTAAATTGAATCATATCGAATTATTTCTGCGCACAGAAATGCAGGAAGAGGCCAAAACAACTAGACTATTAAAAGTATAGCCACAATTAAGCGAATGATAGTTGATCCTGATGATCGGTAATGTATAAGCATGCAAAGTACATATAAGTGCTGAAAACCTGTACAATAACGCCTCCTTCTGAACCACCTTCCTCAGTTATGATGCTAAATATCTTATCAAAAGCACCTTCAAAGGCTAGGATTTTTTGGATCTCCTGAATGTTCAAATATCAAAATGAATACCACAAAAAAAGAGAGATGGGGAATGATATTACAAAGGCTATAGCAGCAGTATACTATTGTGCATACAGAGGACAAAATCTTACCTCAGCTTCACGAGTCAAGTATGTAAGAAGCAACAAAGCCTCATTCCGTATAACCTTTAGATACACAGATGGGTGTGCAAATTAAACATCAGTCTGAATGGAAAGAAACAAATGCAATTTTGATCCATTAAAAACAAAATACCTCACGATCCATGAGCATATCCACCAGCCTCGTAATACCACGAGGAATTGTTAGAATAGCTTCCTGCAGCCTGTGAACATTTCCAGCAGCATACTCTTAGAATAGCTTTAGAGGATTAATAACTTCTTAGAAAAAGATTAAATAAGTACCTAGCTAGAGAATTTGTTAGAAGGGCTGTCAACAACTGTAATGTGTAGTACCGTATGTAGAAATCCTCCTCTGACTGAAAAAAGTATGAAATTAGCAAACCACAGACAATATGATCCTACCTCAGTCACTTTTAATATCAGAAATCACTCTTACCAGGAGAGACAACAGAAGAGAAATGTTTTCTACTTCCCTAGAAAGTAAGTCACTGTTCATCAATGCTGGCTGAACCTCATTCGTCAATGATTTTGAATGCTGAACAGGACTTAGGGCACTTACAAGAGTTTCAATGGCACCTCGTATCTTCATATAAAGTAATTATAATAAGTAACATGCAAAATCAGGATAACTTGTCAAACCAAATACAGTAGAAAATAGGATGCAAAATAGACAATGAAGAAACCAGACATATGCTAACTGCCAGAAATATATATACATATATATATATAAATATAAATCAACTATAGAAGTCTCCATATCAACTATATAAAGAAAAATGTGGGTCCACTGCTCCTTGAGGAATTCTAGCACACGAGGTACCAAAAAACATTTGTACAGGAGAAGGAAGGATGTACAAAACTGTTAACAATATGAATCAACTCAAGGCACTTCAAATTACTGCTCTATGAGGGATGGAAAATTGTCACTTGCTAAGTACAAATATAGTAAAGGCTAATATGCAATTGTCATTCTGGCTTCTGGTTCAAATACAGAACATGAATCCAAGAGATTGAAGATCAAAAACATATAATTTACAACATCCTACCTCACATATAGATGCATGTTCAAAGTGAATAAATGACAGTTGCCAAAAATTGTTGTACTTAATAGAATCTGAGAATGTGATATGAAATATAGGGAACCAAGTGATAAGCTTATAAAAGACTTAAGCAAGGTGGAAAAGGCCTCAGACCATTTCAATATCATCACGCTCCTCCTTCAAGACACCCAACAGTACTGGGAAACCTGTGCTAAAATTGTCTTTGGGGCATAAATGACATCGCACACTACAATAATTAGAATCAGAAACCTAGCAGTTCCATTGAGAAAAATGAACTAACCCATCGCCCCAAAAGCTAACTGTGCAGCATGACTTTCTGCCACAATTGACTGAAGTTCAGCCATTGCATTCCTCCTTTCATCAGCCAGTGTGCCATTGCTGATGCGATCAAGCAGTCGCTCCACATAGCTATCAATACAAGTCATGAATAAATTGAATATTAAGAAATGCACTAACAAGGCAAACATCGAACAGCTCAATCACAGAACATACTAAGTTTGCATAAATTCAAAAAAAAAAAAAAATAAATAAAAAATAAAGTATTCTTGATTGATATGCACTTAAACAGCATTCAGAGAATAACAGAAACCATAAACAAATCACCTGTCATCATTCGAGCTGAAATTGTCATTTCCAAAAACACGTCCCACCACACCCTGCACCAACAATCAAAATGCAAATACATAAGATGGCTAGCTTAAATGCAGAGCAATTACCAGCATGTATAATAGTTAAGATACACATCCGAAACTTCAAAAATCAAGCAGAAAGTACAGCAGGAAAAACAGAAGATCACTCGATAGTAAAATTAAAAGATACCTGGTATTTTGATACCAAATCCATCCCGCCCTTCCCGAAAAATCAGAGCTCGCAAATCCCAGTGAATGCACTAGACAAACAGAACATCAAGTAAGTCAACAAAATCACTATTCAAATGCTATAGTAAAAGCTTTTGATCCCAAATAATAATAACTGGGAATACAAATCTGTAGGTGCATATAAACCGGTTATAATAGGCGCATGTCTACCTAGAATTAATTAAAGAAGAAGACGAACCCTAGACTAATAACGCCGGTAATGAAGAAATAGGTCGTCGGAGAGAGAGAGAGAGAGAGAGAAAGGGGGGAGCCCGTTCAAGAAATTCAATTTGGGTTTGTCTGACATCAGACTCTTCCTGTTGCATGCCATCATTGGTAGAGGTGGCAATTCGTGCGTGTCGGGTCACTATCGTGTCGACACGATAGCGACACGATCTGTTAAGGCCTAACACGAACACGACCTGTTAAGAAAACGCTCGACACGAACACGACCCGACCTGCTAAGGTCTGAACACGAACACGACACGAACACGACACGAATACGATAATGACCTGTTAACGACCCGATCTGTTAACACGATAGTGATCTGTTATCTGATAACACAATATCCATCTGTTACCAGATAACACAATATTAACCTGCTCAAAATTTGATCTGTTGACACGATATGGACCCATTTAAAACCCAACCTAATATTAATAACACAATATCCAATAACATCAATACATAACAAAATATCAGTCTTCAAAAAAATATAAAGCAAACAGCCACAAAAAATCTACCAAAATATAAAGCAAACAATTGTCTGCCACTAAAAAATCTACCAAAAAATCTCCAGAAACAATAAATCTACCAAAATATAAAGCAAACAGCCACAAAAAAATTGTCTGCCACTAAAATTGTAATCTCAGGTTTCAAATTTTCAATTGATGTAATCAGCCAACAAATTGCAAAAAAAAAAAACGAATGGAAGAGGGGAGGGATACCAGAGAGAGCTGTGCGGTGTTGGCGAGCCAGCGAGGGAGGCGTGAGTTCAGTTTGGCGCTGCGACGGTGCACGAGGGATACCGGTGCCGACGCGAGTTCAGGCTACTGCTGGGAGCGACAGCGACACGGGTTGGGAGCTGGGCTTGGGCAGAGTGCGGCGGGGACGGGGGAGGAGTGTGTTGGGATGGTGTGCGATGTAGTCCAGGGACGCCGGCGCCGGCGCGAGTTCAGGCTGGAGCTGGGGGCGGCAGCGGCAACGACAGGGGTGAGAAGTGGGAACTGAGAAGAGAGTGGCGGCGGGCACTTGGGGTTGGGAGACGGGGAGTGGGTTCAATCTATTAGGTTTAATTTTAACTTTTAAGAATATGAATTGTTAAAAAAATAAAAAAATTTATTAACTTTTTTTTTAATGGATAACAGTTCGACACGACACGACACGAAACACGTTAAATAATCGTATAACACGAATCCGACACGAACCCGACACGAACACGACACGAAATTTTCGTGTCCTTATTGGGTTGACACGATAACGACACGAACCCATTAAGGCGTGTCACTAACCCATTATTTTCGTGCGGATTCGTGTCGGGTTATCGTGTCGTGTCAAAAATTGCCAGCTCTAATCATTGGTAAAAAATAAGGCAATTTGTGATTAAGTATTCACAATTTGTAGATAATTTTTAGCACATAATAATTGGTTAAATTGTGCATTATTTGGAATAAGATGTGAATCTGGTTAACCGTCGGGTTTTGAGCCAATTCTATCGGATTGCAGGTTAATCGGTTCGAGTCAAATTGAATTAAAAAAATTTCAGGCTAAAAGATCTTGACTCTAACCCAAACCCATCGATTTTCGGACTAGCCTGTCGAACCAATGAATTTATTAATTATTTTTATTTTTAATATATTTTCACTTTCTTAATATTTTAAATGAAAAATAAACAAAACATTATTTATCTCTTATAAAAATGCAAAACACATCACAAATTTTTATATAATGAAAAATTTAACTATTAAAAATATGTTATTTTTTTATTTTAGCAATATTTGAATATCTTTTAACTTCATAAATATGTAAACTTAACTATGCATTTAAAATTATTTGAATTAAATATAATTATATAACTTAAAACTTAATTAATAAATATCATCTTAAATTATTAAAAGTAGATTTTAGTATTATAATTATTAAAAATAAAGTACTAAAAATAATAATTGGGTTAATCGGGCCAAATCGCCAGGTTTCAGGCTCAACCCTATCGGGCCTCGGGTTATTTGGTCTCGGCTAATCGGACTAAACTTTTTTTGGGCTAAAATATATCAACCCTAACCCGTATTTTGGCTCGGGTTAATCGGGTCAACCCATAGATTTCAGGCTAAATTGACATCCCTAATTCGGAATAAGAAATGAAAATCTGCGCGAAAAAAATAAATAAATAAAACTGCCTTTTATATTGATTTACGAAAATTTTGAGAAAATTTAACTATGGAGGGGCTTCAACCCCTAATCAATCCATTTGTTCATTTTAGTAGTACAACTATGGGTTTTTTTTTTTTTTGATTGGGATTGCCCTCTTTTGTGAAGAATAAAATGAACTGAAAATAAAGGAAAAAGGATATGAGAGGACTCACAAAAAATAATAGTTAAAAAATACTTAGTATTATTTTCTTAATTTTATAATCTTTTAATTGCGTAAAATCAAACAGAGCCCACTACAATAATTTTTTGGTTCGTCACTCCTAAAAATATATACTATACAACTTAGTTGTGATTTACTATAAAATTATTCAAATAGAATAATACATTCGATTAATTCAATATAGTAATCAACAATTTGTCATTTTAGAGCATGGCACAAGTGGAGTGAGATAAATTTAAATGTTGATCCATTCGATTGGATTTTTACTTTCATTTATTAATTTTTATAAATGAATCGATTTCAAAAACTCTCGTCACGAAATGAGGATTGGAGTGTCTCCTAAAAAACTCACCCATTAATCTTAGATCACAAAAATATATAGAGCCACAAAAGCTTGTGCAATCATAGTAGTAGTGTTGCAAGTGGGCTTCAGCTTGGGCCCATTTTTGCATGGCATTTGTTTGCTTATACATATTTTACTACCAAAATTAGGAAAAATAGAGCAAATCTTGTAAATAGTAGATATCTTTTTATGCACAAAATCTTTCTAATAAAAGATTTTGGAATCCATCCTCTTTCCTTGTTGTCACTAAAATCAAAAGAAAAAGTAAGGAAAGCAAGCAATTTAAACTTTTTTTTTTAATCGAAGGACCACAATTCATGAATAGATGAATATTGATTTCTTTTTGCAACTTGTAGGTGTATAGTCATAATCTTGAATTGAGGCTCTAACTATTTTGGATTTAATTGTTTTTATGAGGGACGGGACGAGAAAAATGGGGAAAAAACTTGCGTGATCGAATTGTCAAAAGGTTTGAAGGGAAAAGGGTTTTGTTGCTTTAAATCAAACGGTAAATTATTTATTATTATTAGTTAATAGATAAGAAAAGGTCCAAGTTTACAAACTTAAGATTCTATATATAAATTTAATACATATGGAGAAATATTAATACGTCTAATTTAAAGTCACTTTTCTTTTCTTTTTTCTTTTTCCCCTCTAATCGACATCCAAATGAATTAATGAGTTTCTTCTATACCATAGTAATATTTGGATCAACCCCTTATCTACTTAGTCTCTAAAATCTCCAAATCTGCTGGAAATTCGTAATTAAATCTCTGATTCAGAAATCAGAATATACTGCATGCATGGCTGGCTCGCGATGATCAATTATTTCTGCGTATTCTATTTTTCTTTAATTTCCAAATAAATGGAACTAAACATAATTAGTTACCCATTTTCATAAAAATACTGAGTTTTTAATTTGGGGCGGATAATATATTTAAATTAATTTATTAGAGAAATAATGCCAACTGTAAAAGGAAAAAGAAAAACCAAGATGAGAGCTAGGCATAATTTTATTTGACTGTATATGATGTATAAATATATGTCCAAAACCAAGTATACCGCCAGTCCAGTAATTAATTAATTTCCCTGTACATAAACACAGGCACCCACAATCCAAAATATTACTGCTCTAATCTAAATCTTCACCTCATGAGATATAACTTTGAGCTTCTTTTTTTTTTATTTTTTCTTTTTTTTTCCTTCTATCCAGCCAAATCATGAAGCAACTGGGCACCCATCAAATTCCTATACTGCAGATTCTGGTTCTCACTCTCAAACATTGAATAATCAACTGTTTGGCAATCTTCCATCTCATCTCTCGAGTAGAATAGAGAGCTCCCCGCCGCCGGAGAGAAAGCTAAGCTCACCCCACCGTCACCGCCGTGGTGCTGCTGTAAACCCAATGTCAGAGACACCCCACCCCCACCAGGAACTACACCTTCATGCAGATACGAGACGGCGTCGGCGGCGGCCCCATGGTGACTGTATGATGAGAAATCGAATTGCATGGCGCCCATTTCATCCCCAGCTCTAATATTGAAGCCATCGGTGGTGATTACATTTTTTCTGGGAGTGTTGATTATGGAGGAGAGGCACTCGGAGTCCGTTCTCATCATCATCAGCTGGTCTTGCTTTGGCTTTTGGTCTTCGTCGGCGGCGCTGCTGGGGCCTTCTTCCTCCTTTTGATCTTCCATGTACATTTCCTCCACCATGGGCTTCCATAGCCGCACTCTCGCGTTGATGAACCAATTTGACACCTGCATAAGACAACAAAACAATATGTTGCCGTCGATCAAGAATATATACATATATTATATATATAACGTGTGTATGTGTGTGTTTTCTTCCTTGGTTGCATAAAAAAAAAATTGGAGGAAGAAAGGGACTTTCCTGGCTTCTGGAGAGACCTGTTTGTCGGGCTAAAATGCGTTTATCTACTTCACTTGGATACCTGCAAATTCATTTGGTGTTATTCCTAATTAAATAGAAAAAAAAGTTGGGTGGATGAGTGAGAGAGAGAGAGAGAGAGATGGGTCCTATATCATATGGAGGTTGCAACAGGATCAAATCCACACAAAAAAAGTAAAACTCAGACCATCCAAGAAGCTAAAAACCCACAAAACAAAACAAGAAACAAACGCATAGCACAGCTGTAACGGAACACCAGCATCACTAATAATCTCATCAATTAACAAAAATATGATTAAATTATTACTCAAATTAAAATTAATTTATCTTGTACTGATTAATGATTGATGAAAAAAATTGCAGAGGATTAAATTAAAGTAAATGAGATTACGTACGGGTGCAGAAAGTGCTCGAAGAGCCATGACCGGAGAACGGCGACCGCCTTCTCGGGCAGGCCACGCTGCGGCCGCCATGGGTGGTTTTCAGCCATGCCCATCTGCTGGAACGCTCTTTGTTGCCGTAGCTTCACATCAAGAATCCTCAACCTCGGCGTCTCGCCTTTGGTTGCACCAGGTATAGCAGCATCTCTCTCTCCCATCGCCTTGTTCGTCGCCTTGATCTGACTCACAATCCCATCTTTCAGGCGTCGGAAGAGCCTCGACATCTCCCTCGACGCCATGGTGGAGTAGGCCGCCGCAGCCCCGTCGCCGACCACCGCCTCGAATGATGACACCGCAGCCTTCATCTGATCGCAGTAGTGCTTGTACCTACCCTCCACCTACGTACTCACAACTCAGCGAAATCAGATTGTGGATATGATTTCCATTGATTGAAGCTCAAGAATCGAGTAGTAGTAGTAGTAGTAGTAGTAGTACATTTTGATATAATTGAGTGGTGAATTGTCACCATGTGAGCATTAATGGAAGAGAGTCCCGCAGTCACACAGTTAGTTCAGATTTAAAGTCTATCGGGCCATTGCCCAACATTCAATCAACCACGATATGATACATGATCTCAATTTTCATACAATAATATATTGTAAATATTGTTTAGTGTTACCTCTTGAAGCATTTGGAAGAGCTTAGTCTTTCTCCTCTGCAATTCGATGAGGTCGAGGGCGAAGGGAATTAGCGGCGGAGTTCCAACGGCGGCGCTGTCATCGGATTCACTGCTTTTCATCTTAGCCTTCATCTTCGGCGCGGCTGGTCCAAGATTGCAGAGCTGATTCAAGAGCTCCTTAGCCGGCTCCAAATACTTGGAATTCCGAATCTGAAACTGTTGCTGCATCGTGTGTCGATGGTTGATCAGAGACATAGAACTCGACTGCCCGTGCCCGTGCCCGAATCTCGAATCGTTGTGTTGTCTCAGATTTATGTTTGAGGGACTGGATGAGGTGAGGGAGAGAGAAAGCGATCCTTGACTTTGCCTTTCGATACCATCCCATCGCAGAGATGGATCCTCAACAACCAATCTGTTGTGCTGCTGCTGCTGCTGATGATGATGGTCATGATTCCAAGAAAGCATCATGGACTGGTGATTCGTCGTCATGAAATCATTGATGGGTTGGTTGTTGTCGATGAGATTCTTGGATGGAAACCCTATAATCTCCATGGCTGCAGTCAAGTTGTAGATTTGTGGGTTTTGAGTAGAAGATGCATCGGAATAGCAGTATCCAGCCATCATCACTCCTGGCTTCTCTTGACCGACCATATCACACCGTATCTCTAAGAGAGAGAGAGAGAGAAGGGAAGAGGGAGTTGTTGTTGCTGCTGCTATGCAGTCCCTCTGATGCTGCTTCTCTGAATATGTTGCTTCAGACTAGCTACTTCAGGATCCATAAAAAGCAATCACCTTTTTCAGCTCAACTATTGTGTATTAGGTGCACACACTAATACACAACTTGTGTGTGTGTGTTTAATTTGAGAGAGAGAGAGAGAGAGAGAGTGTAATATGAGAGGGAATGTCTAGGGTATGTGGAGAAGAGTGGGGATGAAATGGGTGGTGGTAGAAGCCTAGAAATTGTAAAGCAGAATTGATATATATTGGTGGAAATTGAAAAACAAGGAAAAATAAGTCACTGAGGCCTTATTATTATTATTATTTTTTGCTTTTCCTTTCTTCACAAACCCAACAACATACCTCATCCCATCAAGCCTAATTCCTAACCTAGGAGGTAACACACACTCATCTCTCTCTCTCTCTCATCAAAAAAAAAAAAAAACTCGATGATGACCTGCAACACCCACATTTCTCTGCTTTCCAAAGCAAAAGCAAAAGTAGGTCAATCCAATCTTGGCAAGTTACAGTTCCAACTCCCAACATTCAATAAGATTTTTATTCTCTTCAAACACATGAAGATTTCAATTTCATTAATCATCACAAAATGTGATGTAAACTTGAGTTAAAACACATAATTAACAAGTTTTATTAGAATAAGAAAACTATAAAGATATCCCATCACATCCCAACCGCCAATTATATCAAAGTCCCACTAATTAAAAGCCAAGATAAATAGATGTATGTAATAATTTTAAAGTAAAAACATAACCATTTAATTTTATTGGGAATATTTTATATATAAAAAAAAATAGTACAAAAGGGTGTCAGAAGAGAAGATCATGGTCCTTTGGCATTGGCAAGCACAAAACCCACCAAGCCGCCACATGCTATATGTTGCCTTGTGGGGTTTCCTTGTAAATGTCTACCTTCAATTGACTTGTCCCAACACTTAATCATACTTTATTATTCATATCCCACATTTATAGTATTTTTTTTTAATTATCATTTTGGTATTTTAACAGACTTTTCAAATAATTAATTAATATTTGATATTTACTAGATACTCTACTTTTCATAATTGAGTGTATAAAAAAAAAACACACTATATTAATATCTTACTGTATAATTAAATTTATAGTTATTAATTATACTTCTCTTAAAGTCAAACTCTATGTTTCACTGTGTAATAAAATATCTCATTTTTATTCTTTTAGTGCATTTCATATTTGTTTTAATGCTTTTATAAAAGAGCTCGACTGTGAGAAAACATATAATTTTAAGTGGATCTAATATTTTTATAAGACAATCTTATTCTTTAACGACACATGAAGAAGAAGGAGAGTTGAAAATTATTTTCTAGTTCTGGTCCTAAATTTATTGTGTTGAAATTAGTTTAGCACGTGAATTCTTAATATAATTTATTTTTATTTTTGCTAATTTCTTATTACTTAAAAAACTTAAAGAAATTCCTGAATTCGACATTGTTTACACTGATCGATAATTTTTGTTACTCATGCTATATACTAGTATATTATTATCAAACAAGTCAGCAAACTTGCATGCAAAATTAAAGAATAAAAATTGAGATGTACCGAACTTATAATTACTCAAGCGAAAAAAAAAATCTATAAATTGTAAATAAAAGAATTATTGATAATATAATACTCATATCAAATTTGTTTTGTGAAAGAAGACTGAAGCAATGAATCAGATATAATTCTCTCAAGTAAAAATGCTTCTAAAAGTAGGTGGTGTGGAGGTGATGGGATAAGATGGTACAATTCTTTTCCAACTATATATATAATATATATAATTGTAATTAAATTAAATCCCAAGCTATTAAAGGCCTCTCCTTATCTAAATGGGACCCCCATCTTGTTTTTCCTCTTAATTCCCTTAAATCAAATTATATTTATAAATTTCAGAATAAGACAAAATATTGACTTACTTTGGGTGCTTTATTTGTCTGAGTCAATATAGATGAACATTTGGGATTTATTGAATCAAGTTACATAAAAATATTATTAAATTAACTCTGGTGGACTATCTCTTTGGATTTTTCCAATTACATTGGAGAAAAAGTCTCAAATAACAGGAAAAATATATTATTTTATTGGTTCAAATAATTCACATCTTAATTATCAAAATTAATCAAAGTAGTTGACCGGATATATACAATTTTGTGCTTTCTATTTTCAATTTATTTATTTATGGGGTTTAATAAGTTTCATTTTCTTCAATCATATAATTTGTGAGATTGATGGATAAAAACTTGTTTTCTTGATTATTTCCGCCTTATTTTAATTTATACACGGAGTTCTAAATTATATGTGGTATTAATTTTTCATATATCTTTTGTTTTTAGTGTATATACTAGTATTAATTAGCATTGGCGCCAAAGAAACTATATATTATATCTGGATTGGAAATGTCTATGCGCGTTTGTATACACGTGTATTTGTATTCGTATTTGCGTTAAGACTTTGTTTTCAAACTTTCTTTTCGTTATTATTATATTATATTTTATTTTTTGATAAATTGTTTTTTGCTCTTTTCATTTGCATTCGCATCCTCTCTTTTATCAGTAATTAACTATTGCATCTTATTTCTGCTTGTATGACGATTAATTTGGTCATCTTTTTATCAACACCTTTTAGGGATGAGCAACGGTAGGTTCGGTCTGAAAACCGAACCGAACCGCCCAAACCGCCAAACCGCAAATCCTAAAAAATCAAACCGAACCGCACCGCTAGGAGTATGTAAACCGCACCAAACCGAATGGGCGGTTTCGGTTTGGTTTGACGGTTTGCACCGAACCGAATCAAACCGCACCGAACCGCACGGTTTCGGTTTAAACTGAACTTTTTTCACATATTTTTCAAAATGCTTGAATTTAAACATATATTTTCATGTTCTAACATTCATTAAAAGTCCAAATACACCAAATATAATCCCACAAGTTCAACAAACAAGTCTAACTCATAAATCCAAATACACAAGTTCATAAATAACAATTCAAATCTAAGTTCAAATCTATAAATTCATATCCAAACCGCCAAAACCGAACCGCACCGCCATATTTCGGTTAAAACCGAACCGAACCGAACCGAATTTTGGCGGTTTCAAAAAATCCAGACCGAACCGAACCGAAATTAATATATAAACCGAACCGAACCGAAACCGCCGGTTTACGGTTTGGTTCGGTTTTCGGTTCGGTTTTGCTCACCCCTAACACCTTTATAGACGAAGATAAGTGGGGTTTTATTTTTATTAGAGTTTTAACAATTGAGAATCCGAAAGATAGTTTAATTATTGATTTAGGATCTGAAAGATTAATTATCAATTCAGGACATGAAAGATCTTAAAAATTCTCAATTCATGACCCGAAAGATCATACAATTCTCAATTCAGGACATGATACCAAAAGATCATACAATTCTTAATCCAAGACCTCAATATCAGGTCCTGGATTGAGAATTTATTGATCTTTCGGGTCCAAAATTGATAGATCATCTTTCAGTTCCTGAATTGATAATTTAACTATCTTTTGGATCATGAATAGACAATTCTCCTATTTATTTTATTTTTAAATTAGAAGTTTAGAACTAAAATCTGATGGAGTCGGGAAAAAAAATGAAATTTATTCATAAATAAAATTATAGAAACTCAAAAAATATATTTAACGAAGAACAAACTCTAGCCATGATGAATGGCGGCAAATGTTCCATTTTTGCATTCGAACCTCCCCGAAATTGTGACGCATTCACGTGTAACAAAAGTGTGTAGCTCGTGTTTGTCTTTTTAATTTAGTGAAAAATATTATTAATACCCAAAATTATTAAACATATTGTGAAAAATATCCAAAATATTAAAGGTATTTAAGAAATACCCATTTTTACTTTTTTGACATTTGGGATTGATTTTTTTGTTATGATAATGAAATCATCACCATCAATCTTTTTGTTATGATAATGAAATCATCACCATCAATCACATCACCAATTTTTTAATAATTTGTAAGTTATAATATAAATAAATAAATAAATATATATATATATATATATATAACTAATATTATATATATATAATATTAATTTTATATATAAATTTGATCTAATATATATATATTACTTATATATAATATAATTAGTTAGGGGGGAGTGGGTCGGGGGATGTGGGGAAATTGAAGGGTGAAGTTCCGCCACCGACTCACTTTGATGAAATTTCATTTTTGGATTTTATTTTAATTGTGGTCAGTGTTGGGTCTGTGTCGAGCCATGACACAGACCTGACACCAACTTTCTCTCTCCTTAATAAAAATATATTTTAATAAAAAAACTTCAATCAATTTCATTTTTTTTTTAAGAAATTTATAACCGTTTTCTGAAAAATTGTCAAAATAGTGCAATGGGTATTTTTTGAATGTATATAATATTTTGGGTATATTCATAATATATATAGTGAAAATAAGTATTAATAAATTTCATTCTTTAATTTATACTACTATATTTATGCACGGATAAAAAGAAATACTGTATTATTTTTAATATCAGAATATAATTAAATAAATTTAATTTTTATTCATCAATATTATATATTAATATATTATAATATAAATTACTTTATATATTATACTTACAATTATATATATAAATTTAATTAAAAAAAAAGGTAAAAAAATAAAATTGATGTTAATTGATATTTTTAGGAAAAGTGATAATATATATGCAACTATTTTATTTTAATATATAGTGTGTATTAAGAATGTAAATTCAGTTCAAAGTTTTTTGTATTATTCCGAATAATTCGTGTTTGGACTACTACTAGTAATAAGTTAGATAGATTTTGTGGACTTAATTATTTTATCAAAAAGATGATGATATTTAACTTTCATATAAGAATCCATGCATGAAAATGTCGTAAATCAAATAGCACGTAAAAAGTTCTTCTAAAACTAATTAGAATAAAAATGGGTAATCCAATTGTAGAGAAATATATCACGTTTAGTAGAAATAGAAAAATGGGACTTATCGGAGGATTCGAGAGAGCAACCAATTGCAGCCAATTGGTCGCTGATGCTCTTGTACCGGCGACCATAATCAGCCATCGAGAGATCTTCACATTTGAGCGATAGCAAGTCATCCTTTAGACTAAGTTCACGGGCTTTAGAGCGATTGTTGCGTGCTTCATATCTCTCGCGAAGATTTGCAGCCGATGATTACGGCCAACGATTCCTCAGTTAAGGTTGAGACCAAAAATAACTTGATGATTTGGTCGCGAGAATACCACTTCGAATATTCCGAATTGAGCGTTGGGACCCCTGTGGTATTCGGTAGAAGACGCGGCGGAGATGGGTTTGAACCATCGATCAACGGCTGAAAATTTTGAGTAATCAAGAAGCGGTTCAATCTAAGCATGCCACAACATGTAATTTGCAACTGTGAGTTTGACATTAACCATGTGAATCATGGTGGAGAGATGGTAGATCATCACAATCCAGTCGTGCGGCCATCGAAGGCGAGTAAAAAATCGAACGAGAGAGGTGACAGTAATTAGGGTTTTAAGCTAATATTTGGCTGATACCATGTAGAGAAATATATTCCCTCCGTCCCCTCATATTAGGGATGGAGGAGAATGCACATAAATCAAGAGTTGTTAGTGGGATATAATTAATATTTTATTAGTGAGTGTGAAAATTTTACCTTTTTAGGAAATGAGACTAATAATAGGACGGACCGAAAAGGAACATGAAACTAATATGACGGGACGGAGGGAGTATCTCTTATTTCACTCAATGAATTTGGATAATAAAGATAGTACTTATAGATGTTAAACGTATCTAATTTAGGAAAAAATAATGATATATAAAGATATATACAAAAGACACATAGAAAGATATACCATATCTTTAACACCAATAAAACTAATTAACAATTAAATAGATTGTTCAGATTAATATTTATTCTTTCAACACAACTTTAGTTGATATTTTTTGTCTAGTAGTAGTAATGGGCAGTGGTCCTTCTGCACCTAAAACTTTCTCCGCCAACTGCCATTTTTTACCCCCACAAAAACATATTAATGATTATCTATTGATAGATATGCACGTACATCAAATGAATTACACTCCTCACAACTTATTTGAATCTTAATTCCATAAAAATTTATTTGAGTTTGTTTAAAGAAGTTCATTTGTCGAACAAATCAAATTCGGGTGTTGCATTATTCGATTTGTGTTGGATATCTTTTTAGATTAGTTTAGATTAGCTCATATCTTTTATGTACGTGTGTGTCTATATATATATATATATATATATATATATATATATATATATAGGGATGTGATCCAGTGAGAACTGCTCTTTCCATAAAAAATAAGAACCATTTTCGGCCGTAGATCTCGCTCAATCAACAATTCAGATTTAATAAAAAAACGCGGGCATTTTTTCCCAAAAAACCTGCATTATAGGGCAATTTGGTCTTTTAGCCTATAATTAAAATTCGCCTTTCAATAACCTTCTTAATACACATACAACTTACATGCATTATAGAGTTCACAAACTATCATTATATAGAGAAGATACTATCATTATATATTATCCCTCTAATTTCACACGAATACACAAATATTATTAACATGTGTAATAATTCAAACCAGTGGGTTTCATCAAACAAAGCAAATCTGCATTATATAGTTTATGGACTATCATTATATACTACAAATATTATCATTATATATCATTATATGTTGAACTTAAAAAATATGTTAATATAATTCAAAGCAGTGAGTTTCATCAAACAAAGCAGACCTGCATTATATAGTTTATGGACTATCATTATATACTACAAATATTATCATTATATATCATTATATGTTTAACTTAAAAAATATGTTAATATAATTCAAAATAGTGGGTTTCATCAAACAAACCAGACCTGCATTATATAGTTTATGGACTATCATTATATACTATAAATATTATCATTATATGTTGAGCTTAAAAAATATGTTAATATAATTTCAATGTATTTTTTCTTCTTTAATTAATTAAAAATAAATGTGCAAAAGCAACGTAAATTGTGGCGTGCGAATAAAATTATAATTAAATCTGAATTAAAACAAGTTACAATCACTCATTGAACATCTTCTAGAAACATCACAAGTTGCAAGAATGCGGGTTGACAAATAACAATACAATAATAGCAGTACAATCCGTTGTGGAACAAACAAGGGACATAACCTCCTCAATTATCATCAATCATCAATCTCAACATAGTTAGCTCTCAATCTTATACCGAGTTGATGTAAAGAGCTAGTTGAAGTCAATGAAGGCTTTGGCCAAGGGATGCTTAGTCTGTGAGAGATGGT
>JAPKLW010002098.1:55853-69564 GCA_026898455.1 Plectranthus barbatus
ATCCAGCCCTCAAAGTCCTTGCTCGAGATCTAGTCATCGGCCCACTCAGAATGTAGACTGGATCATCTCTCACAGCTGCTACTTGGGCTCCATCACTTAGTCCCATATTGCTGCATCTTTTTTGTTGCTCTTCTGCAACTCAGTTTCGCCTCTATTCAGTTCGCCGGAGCCTTTGCGATTTACGGTGCTGCCTCGTAAAGGACGAAGTTGTTTTACCTTTGGGGACAAACCGCCGTTAGACGAGCACTATATCGGCGAATTTGTCTTGCGGGAAGAGGGCTTCCTCGACTCGGCTGGGATTTATCCATTTTTATTTTCTTTTATTTATTTAATTTCATTGTATTTCAATTGCTCTCGTACTAGCAGTACTTGCAGATATAGTTGTAAAAACTTGATGTACTAGACATAATAACTTGCAGTGTTTTCAGTCCTCTACAGATCTTGTAACCAACAGACTAGTATAGATTGGTTCAAGCATCATTTTTCTTACAAGCTGATTTTGTAGGGAAAAATAAGATATTAACAATGTGGTTGATGTGAAGGTTAACTTTCTTTTCCCTATTTAATATTATAACTCAAATAAATTATGACTACTAATATAATATTAAAAAAACAAAGTGCGAGATTTATAAATGTCTAAACATCTTTTTTTTTTCTTTTTTTTTACATTTTATCCTTGACCTTGGAGTACGTGATTAAAATGTTTTGCTTATAGATTATTTATAATTATTTGATTATGAGTTTGAGGATAGAAAAGAATAATCTTTCCCCCATTTGAATTATATACCAAACCTTTGTCCTTAACTCGAGAGTGCAAATGGTTAGAGTGTTGGTTACAAGATATGTAGAGAATAACTGAAAACACTGCAAATTATTATATCTAGTACAACAGGTTTTTACAACTATATCTGCAGGTACTGCTAGTACGAGAATAATTAAATAAAATGAAATAACAATATTAAATAAATAAAAAGAAGTGCAAAAGCACAGCCGAGTCGAGGAAGCCCTCTTCCCGCAAGACAAATACGCCGACGTAGTGCTCGTCTAATGGCGGTTTGTCCCCAAAGGTAAAACGGCTTCGTCCTTTACGAGGCAGCACCGCAAGTCGCAAAGGCTCCGGCGAACTGAACAGAGGCGAAACTGAGTTGCAGAAGAAGAACAAAAAGAATGCAGCAATATGAGGGAAAAGTTGCAGTATCTCTGGCTACGAGAGTTGTCTAATGTTTGGGGAACCGGGGAACAAGAGACAACACAACGCAAGTGTATTTATAGGCGAGTTCCACTAGGGGGAGCATGTCTCTCCATCAATGCTGGAGACGTTACGGTTTTGTAACCGACGAGCCATTCAAGACTCTTCATGGTGAGGTGTTAAATGTGGTGTAACTCCCACATTCAAATGATGCAACATGTCGTTGCACTTTTGTGTAATTCAACATGTGCAAAATGTGCACATTCAATTGCAACACATGTAGTGTAACTCCCACATTCAAATTGCAACACATGTTTACACACCTCAAAATATAGATTAATTACATTAATCTATCATTGTGGGACACTTCACTTATTACATCTCACTTGTGTAATAACCCACCAACCGTATCACTTCGTAGACTCATTTCTCACTCACCGGAATTCGGATTTGAGAAAACAAATATACCACGATCATCTACTCTTCGCGTAGATTATGTTGGTAATATTTAATTACGACGAAATTAAATATTTTACATCGAGAATTTATTACAAAGTACTCGAATTACCAACATAGAGTGCACCGTGTGTCCAATAATTCATGAGTTTAAGATATTAGAGATATCAAGGTGAAATAAAATTTAAAGTACTAATTCATTTATAAAAAAAAAAAACACTACCATCTTACATATATATTGATGAAGTGATTAATCTAAATGAGTATGAAGTATATATTAATCAATAAATATATGATATGGAATGGAATATGTACAGAATAATTATATTAGATCCATCATATTTTGAATTTAGAATTTTGGTCTACGAAAAGATTAAATGAAAATCGTGGATGCAGAGGTGAAAATACAAATTGCGGATCATTATACACAAGAAAACGAATAAATAGTCTCTTTGTTGAATTCGACACGCTACTAATGAAATTATTATGTAATAATGTCAGAATTTGAGTATTAATGTTTTTTATGAGGTAATCATAATTAACTATTAAAATTTTTAATTATGGCACACTTCGTTAATTATTGTAAAGTTTTTTTCATTAAACTGCTCGTTATTATTTATAATCTTATGCTATCAATTATACATTCCAATTTATTAATATTTTCTTACTATCAAAATGTTTTTGTTAAATTCCTTTGTTCATTGGGAAGGTCTTGGGTTAGGCAGACCTAAATGATTTAGGCGGGTTTTATCCATTAACCCGAGCCCAAACCCATATAATATACCCTAATTAGGATTAATAAATCCTAATTGGGATGGATCAACCCATATGAGTAGGATAAAACCCGCCTAAACCGTTTAGGTCTGCCTAACACAAGTTTTTACCTTGTTCATTAGCAAGTAGTAGTTGTGGCTGTCAACAGCTGCAGTTATACGTGGGATTGGTCGATCCCCCATCATTACAAAAAAAAATATAATACAAATATTTGATTGGGAATTTTTTTTTATTGCTTTCAACTGTGTTATATTTGATCGAAATTTTTTTATTCCTATCAATTGTGTCGTATAATTAATTGAAAAAAAAATTAAGTCAAAGAATTAAGGCTGAGCAACTATGGGTTTGGTAGTGACATCAAACCAAAATCGCCAAACAAAAAATTCTTAAAAAAAAATCAAATTGAACCCCATCGAATCAACAGTTTTGGTTTCGATTTTAATTGAATTTTCATGCATATTTTCGTTAACATACTTAAATTAAAAAACATATATTTCAACGTTATAGATAATGATGTCAATCAGGCCAACCCATCGAGTTTCGGGTCAGCTTTATTGGGTTGTGAGTTAATCGGGCTGAAATTTTTTCGAGCTAAATTTTTTTGACCCTAACCCTAATCAATCGGTTTTTGGGTTAGCCCATCGGGTCAATAAATTTATTAATTATTTTTTATTTTATATATTTTCACTCTTTTAATATTTTAAATGTTGAAAAATAAACAAAATATTTCTCTCTTATAAAAATGCAAAACACATCACAAATTTTTATATAACGATAAATTTAACTATTAAAAATATATTATTATTTTTTATTTTAGCAATATTTGAATATGTTTTACCTTCATAAATAAATAAACTTAACTATGTATTGAATACTATTTGAGCTAAATAAAATTATATAACTTAAAACTTAATTAATAAATATCATCTTAAATATTAAAAGTAGATTTTACTGTAATAATTACGAAAATATATTAATAAAAATAATAATCGAGTTAATCGGGCCAACCCGTTAGATTTTGAGCTCAATCCTATCGGATCTCGGGTTTCGGACCAGAATATATCGACCCTAACTTGTATTTTTGCTCAAGTTAATCGGATCAACCCGTGAGTTTCTAACTAAATTGATATTCCTAGTTCCAACATACATTAACTTGATAAACAATTGAATATGCCAAAACTAAAAATAAATATTAGGATTATTTAATTTTAAATATTATTATATCTGAATGATATAAATTAAAAAAAAATTATATATGTTCAGTTCGGTTAAAACCAAATCAAACCGAAATGGATTTGATTTTAAAAAATTAGACCAAACTAAAATCAAATATATACGAAAATCGAACTAAATCACAACCGCTGATTTGATTTAATTTTTGATTTACAGACTTACAGTTCAATTTTACAGACCCTAAAAGTATCCATAGAAGTTTCCAAATGCACTTGGATTGGATGGGGTATTTAAGTTATTGCGGATCATAGCAAGTATAGGTAACTATCAAATTTAATGTAACCCTTGAAATTATTAATCAAAACTTCACCAACCCTATCAGAAGTCAGCTTTTTACTTTTTTTTTTTTTCTTTGCACAAACTCAAGTTTCCAAAAGTAAATTATTTTTTTTGTCAAATCTTGAATTGATTCTCTCTTCATCATCATCTAAAAAATGTAATTATGTATCCAATTTTTTTGGACAATTATGTCCTTTCACTCATACAAATGAATCAAAATACAAGTCCTAGGTTTGAATTCACCTTACCTATTAATAAAAGATCATAAGTTCGAGATATCTTAGAAACATATGAGTGTATAAATTTTAAATTATTGTATCTATTTCAGAAATCAAAAAAGAAAAAGAAACAAACACCCTCGGCTAGAGTCTTAGAGTAAATAATTAGTCAAAGAGTAAGAAAAATTGGTACTAAAATAGTAGCTTCAAAAAGTTGGTAATTGAAGTAATTTCTCTTTTTTTTCAGAATTAAAGAGACTGAATGATGATTTCCGATGATTTCCAATGATTTCTTAATATGCAGATTCAATAGGTCCAATTTTGGGATATGCAGCTTTGTGAAAGGCCTAAATTTAGAAGTCTATAGATGAAGCACCATTTATGAACTCAAATAATAACACAGCCTCAGAAAATAAAATCTGTAAAAGGAAAATCATATCGTATACATTCATAATTACTTCTGTCCTCTTCAAATCTTCTTCTTTCAAAATAAAATATACTTAAAATCATTTCTTATCTATCAATAGATAAGCTAGTAGTATCATTCAAACACCATAAAATATATATACACACATAATATTATTAAGCAGTGCATAGAGTTAACTTAGATGTATGTGATATTTATTTTGATGGAAACTATTATTTGTGGCGTTCTTTGGTATTTAATAGAGGTGTACATGGTTTGGCCGAAACCGGCCAAATTAGTAATTTGGCCGGTTTGAGAGTTCAGAAAAACAGCTGGCCGGTTTGGAAATTTCAAACCGTAGTATACGGTTCGGCCGACGGTTTGTCTTGGGAAACCGGTTATTTCGGCCGGACCGAACCGTATGTATTAATAATGTTTAAAGTGCATATATACACTAAAACGTAATCTAGTTCAGTGGCACAAGTGAGGGTATTTATTCCAGATGACAAAGGTTTGAATCTTGCTATCAGCTTTGTTTTATGAAATTCTTATTTTTTTTATTACTTCAACCATTTCTATTTTTTTATTACTTCAACAATTCTGATTTTTGTGGTTATTTATCAAACACTTCCAGGGTGGCAATAAACATGTGGCAAGATATAGTTTTAATCTTGGGCCATAAAACTAGTAGTTGGTTTATATCCTAGTATAATTTCTATTTCTTTACACTTCAACACTCAATTTTTACTAATGGTTGAAGTTGTTAGTTTTTTTCAAATAAATTAATGCAAAATAAAATATTTAATATATTTTGACATTGTACTTTGCAAACCGTCAAACCGGCCGAACCAAATCGGTTTATTTGGTTCGGTTTGGGTTGAAAGATTAATTTGGCCGGTTTGATTTGAAAAAATCTCAAATCGTATAATTTAGTTTGGCCGAAACTTCGACTCTCAAACCGGCCAAACTGAATCGCGTACACCCCTAGTATTTAATATAAGAAGATTTTCCCCTAAAAAGAAAAGAGGAAAGCACATATACGAAGTTATATAGTTATTGTATATATGGATATCAATTTTCCCCCAATTTGTGAGTTGATTCAATTAAACCGAGCCAAAATATGAATCTATCACGGTTAAAATATTTTAGTTCAAATTATTTTTATCTAAAATAGCCCAAGACTAAATTACTTGAGACCTAATAAGGCTGAGCCAGTAAATTAAAGGGTTGATCCGATTAACCAGATTTATTATTTATTAATATTTTTTATTATATGTAATTACCAAAATATACTTTTAATTTTCAAGTTCATATTTCTTAGTTAGGTTTCAAACCATATTATTGTATTCAAGACTTTAATAGATAATTGAGTTCTTAAGTGTTATTTAATCACAAGAATAAAATATGTTTATGTACTGATGAAATAAAAACAATAATATATTCTTAATTTTTTAATTGGTGAATACATAAGAGTTATAGGTTGAGTTTTCTTTGAGAGAGAATAAATATTTTGTATGTAACAAAAAAAGGTTAAAAGTGCAAAAAAAAAAAAAAATGTTTAATGACATAAAAATATATCAAAAATAAAAATAATTTGTAAATTTAACGATAGTACACAAGCTTGAAAATCTAAGGGTTAGGATGTTGGGTTGCAAACCAATGTACCACATCCGAAAGAGAGAAGAATTTTCTTAAATATAAGAGTCCGCAAAACTCCATTAGTATTAAATCTTTTGGGAGATCCTTAAAAAAGCAAAATTGTGCAGACTCGTACAGGTTAAAGGGAACAATATACTAATATTCGAGTTGTGGTCCCAAGAAGTAGATAAGAGTCCACAACTCCGAATAACTCCATTAGTATGAGAACTTTTGGAATATGTCAAAAACAAAGTTGTGCTGTCTTATTTGGCTCAAAGTGGACTATATCATACTTATATCGGAATTGCGGTTCCAATATAGTGTTAGGATCAATAATTTTCAGCCCAATTTTTTTTACCTGAATTAATTCGGACTGATTGTTGCAGTCCAACTAGTGGATAAGAGTTCATATAACTCCATTAATATGAAACCCTTATAGAGATGTCAAAATCAAAATCGTGCAGTTTTGTTCGGCTCAAAATAGACAATATCGTACTAATATTAAAATTGTAAGTCCAACATAGAATTAGAGTCTATAATTTTCAATTCAAAAAGTCTTTTACCTGAATTAATCCAGATTAAATAACCCATAACCCGATATAACTGACCTAAAATTCTATGGATTTGCCTGAATTAACATCCTTAACTTGTTTGGTATACATAATTAAGAGTTGTATATATAATATTGTGGTTGAAAAATTTAAAAATCGTGGGTACTCTATTTATATGTATGTGGTAGCCTGTCAATATTTGATTCACTCATAAAATCCAAGTGGAGTACTAAATGGCCCCATTCCCATTCATTGCCGCACAAATGGCACCACAATTAAGACAACACCCTTTTCTTATCCTTACATTCTTGTTTCTTACACAACCTTGGAAAATTCGTCATCACGAGACTAAAATATCGAGTCCAATACTATTGTGGAATAGAATATTTGATTCCATTTTTTATGCATGCTTGGAAATTTAGTATCATCAATAATACGCATTATGCAATACGAATTAAATAAGCTTAGTTAACAATCACGTCGTCGCTCCGTTAAAAAGATTAATCCGAATTGTTACAAGAGTTTATATTAACCCTTAATAGCCCTACAAATTAAAATGGAGTATTTTCAATGGATGTGATACATTCATTACACGTAGCAAAAAGAAGTAAGAAAAATGATGCAGACAATGAATATACCCGACAATCCATCCTATTCCTGAACTAGTTTAGAAGATAGAAAAAAGCTCAAAAAATCTTGGAGTGATTGCCACATATTTCATCAACAATGGCTACCCTAATCTCCAGAGCTCCCTGCAACTCTCGTGCCATCATATGCAGCCACGAAAACGGCAACGGCTTCCCCACTGAATCAAACTCCAAGCCGCCGCGGCCGCGCAGGATCATCCTGGTCCGGCACGGCCAGAGCCAGGGGAACGTGGACGAGTGCGTGTACACGCGCGTGGCGGACCCGAAAGTGATGCTGACGGAGCAGGGGATGGCCGAGGCGGAGGAGTGTGGGAGGGAGATTAGGAGGATGATAGAGAGAGGTGGAGCTGATGACTGGAAGGTCTACTTCTATGTGTCTCCTTACAAAAGGTCGCTCGAGACTCTCAGAAATCTGGCTAAGGCATTTGACAGATCAAGAATTGCTGGTGTGAGAGAGGAGCCTAGATTGAGGGAGCAGGATTTTGGTATATATATTATATTCTTCTGCATGTCATGATTTTGCTCAATGAAGAAATTGTTTTTTTCTTTTCTTTTCATGTATGTTTGTTTTCTGAAGGGAATTTTCAGGATCATGAGCAGATGAAGATTCTGAAGGCAGCTCGGAAGCGGTATGGAAGGTTCTTCTACAGGTTTCCGAACGGGGAGTCGGCTGCGGATGTTTACGACAGAATCACAGGTACTAGGATTAGCTAACGTGTTTAAGAGATTGAGACGGGTGTAATAGAATGGAGTCGAACTGAATCAGGATTCAGAGAAACGCTGAAGAGCGATATTGATATCGGGAGATTTCAGCCGCCGGGGAAGCAGAGCCCGAACATGAACATAGTGATAGTGTCACATGGGCTGACGCTGAGGGTGTTCTTGATGAGATGGTATAAATGGACAGTGGAGCAATTCGATGGGCTGCATAACTTCGGCAACGGCAAGGCTCTTGTGATGGAGAGAGGTTATGGTGGGAGGTAGACCACATTTTCTTGGCCTAGTAAAGAAACAATTCATTGCATCCCTTAAATGAGTGTCTTGCCTGCTGCAGGTATTCCTTGTTAATGCATCATACGATAGAGGAGCTCAAGCGGTTCGGGTTGACAGACGCAATGCTGATTGACCAACAATGGTAGTGTAGTACAATCTATGCATGTCACCCACTCTCTCTCTCTCTCTCTTACACAGCGTTTGATTCTTGGTGTGGTGTAGGCAAAAGCATGCGAAGCCAGGTGAGCTCAACTATGATTGCGAGACGACAGGGCCCTCCTACTTCACCCACTTCCATGATCATCATCAAGAAAACAAGCTTGTCTGAGAAGAAAGATCAAAGACTGCAGAGGTTGATTGGGAGTAACAAAAAGTATTGTAACAAGGTTTAGAAGATGAAAACCTTTCTATGAATGAATGAAATGAAATGAAAAACCAGAGGTTATGAAATGAAGGCCCAGACAGAATTTCACAAATTTGCACAACATGGGAAGTACTCTGTCCAAATCAATCCACACTATATAATATTATCAATGATCGTCGTAGGCATGACATTTTATTCACAAAATGAGAAAAGAAATAATATTAAATAAAAAACCTCATTTCCAGCCGGCAACTGATACTTGGATATATCCTAGTCTGATGTTGCTGCTAACTAAAGGAGTTCAATGTTGAGGGTGGGCTACTCAACTAGGAAGAAGATAAATGGGAATCATAGTTGAGAAATCCATCCATGTCCATTTTCATGAATTCTCCATTGTGTCGGATACAACTCGCATTTGGTGTGCTCTAGGAAGCTCGCCGTTTCGTCTCAAGAATGCCCTCCTCCACCAAACTTCAAATCCCCTCTGTATATTCGGACAATCATCAGCTCCATTTAGAAATCTGTTGAACCACGACACAAAGATTTCCTGCTGCAAGTCCATTGGCAGAGTTGATATGGTGTTGCTAAGACCTTCCTCAATCGAATGCCGATCAAGGCCTCTTGATGCTCTCCCCATCCATTTAAAATCCTCGTAAAAAGGCACCAACCAAGTCTTCAAAAGCATGCACCTGGCCTCTTTGGTAGCCAGCACCTCTCTCTTTCCAATTCCTACAAACAGTCTGGCTGTAACTTGGCTCACTTCATACCTGTGTATGGGTGGCACTTTCGAATGCACCTCGGATAATTCACACTGCGAGGCCCATGTTTTTAGAAAGTTCTCTGCAATCTGTCTATCAATCAGAATATCCAGTAGCCAGTGCAAATTATCGGCCTGTCGGGCTATCTGTCCCACATCTTGCGTGTCTCCACGTGCAGCTTGTAAGAAATGACGAGAAAGCAATTTCAAGCATTCATCACAAGCAAAGTACAATGACTCCTTCCTCAAATCATTCTGCAATGAATTTTCGCGCAGCAGTTTGGTCACAAGGCCCTTCATCTCTCTCCTAGCCTTCTCATCTTTCCCTTCTAGAACTACCTGAAGTAGCTTGAGAAGCACCTCTTCATTGTTCTTTCCATCATCGAGCCCTGCTGTAGCATCTAGAGAAACCCTTTTCAAAACTTCCCCAGCTCCAACCCCTTCAAGCCGGAGCTCTGATAACAGGGAAGCCACCTTCTCTTCTTCATCTTCAGCCCATGGAGCAGCTTCCAAGTACTCCAAGCAGGACAGTACACCCGCATCAAATCCAATTGCTACTGAGACCTAGAAGTGACCAGATTCATTCATTTACCAGCGTATTTAAACTTAGGTTACTCAAATAATCACCTATCCGCCGTCAAGTGTCAAAAGCACAAACACCCTATGGCCAAAGATACATAAGAACTGCTTGCAGAAATAACAGGAAGTACAAATGTGGAGCAAAGTACATGTCCATAATTCATTCAGGCAGTTAGAATGATGGCAGTGAGACTAGAGAAATTTGCAGCCCTAACATTTCAGTTTAGTAATTTGTAACTACGAACCAAATGATTATCTTATAACAAAAATGAACTGCTGATGAAGAATAAAATTCAGATTCATAAAAAATATGCTACCTTTTTCTGGAAAGATAGTCAAAAGGTGATAAAAATAGCAGGTCGGTCCATCTTGAAATCCTTATGAGCATTTATTCCATTCATTAATCCGACGATAAGGGTCATAGCACATGAAAAATGAGTATCTCTTCTATTGTATATATTGTGAGGGGTATGCACTATGCAAAAGGCTGGAAATTGAAAGAGGCCCATAAGACAGTCCTTACCTAGCAGTCACTTAGCCTATTGCATTTTGTATAGCCGACTGGAAGTTAAATGGTAGAGAAAAGGCATAACAAAACAAAAGCATTTTCGATGTCCCCGTTTTCTAATTTATCAGATACTACAATGCTAATGAGCCACAATGTCTTTTATGCATTGCTAAATTAAAAAAGTATAGTGATCTAGCTCTATGCTCTTGCAAGCTAAGTCCCATCATGCTTAATTAGCTAACCAAGATAACATAACTTGACCTTCAGTATTCCAGCCATGTAATCACATCCATCTTAGTCATCAATCCAACCAAAACCCCATCATATGAGTTTCTACATTTCCAACTCTCAAATATCAAGACATACAAATAAATTTATGTAATAACATAAGCAACAATTGAGCAAGTAGAATTCCAGATTACTGAGTGGTGTATAAGATTACCCTAAGTATGCCGAGCACGCGTGCAACATCCTCCTTCATCAACTTCTTCCTCAAGTCTTTGCAATACATCAGCCTCAGAGTTTCAATGTAGACCTCAATATCATCACAATCAGCAATCTCCACATTGTACGGCACCCAGCTTCCCTGCTGCTTAACCCAACTCTCATTCAACTTTAAAGCGAAAAATCTACTGTGAGCCACAAGGATCTGCCTATGAACGCTAACAGAAACACTGACACCGTCCTTGGAGCTCAAAGTGAGCATCACATCGCTCGAGCCCGCATCGTTGAACTGGTTCCCTGGACTCCTCGACGCCAATAGATCCATCAAACGCTGCTGCATTAGCGCCTGCTTGTCCACATTTGCAGGATTCTTCGAACTTGGATGGTTTTTTGCAGCCGCTTCATTCTCAACGGCAGCCGTCGTTCTGGGCAGACTGTCCGGCTCATGCGCCATCATCTCGAAAAGGGTTGGACTTGAGCGGGTTTTATCAGCCAAAGGAGGCGGCGGCGACATTGGGTTGAGGAGGCCCGCGGTGAGCGCTGAATTGAATTTGCTCAATGATGAGGGGAAACCATCTCCTCCGGCAGCGCCGTAGGATCCCATAGTGGAAGATGAGCCGCGGATCTTGAGATCCGACGATGGCGGAGGCGGGGGCGGGGGCGGGGGCGACGGTTTGGATGCGGGGCAGCACCAGGAACTGTCGGGAGAGACCGTGATGTGAGTGTCAAGATTGCGGCTTTGATGCTGCTTTCCGGTTACAGAAGCGGCATCGGAGGAAAGAGTGGGATCTAGAATGGTGGTGATGGTGGTCTCACGGCAGCGGCGGCGCTTGATCTTGACGGGTTGGGTGTGGGATTTGAGATGAGCGGTGGTAGCTGCCATATAAATGCGAGTGTGGGAGTGTGTGTGTTTTTTGTCTGGTAGCTTTAGGACTGCAGCAGCATCATCAACATCAACAACGGCGTTTTTGCGCCTACGAAATCGGGATGGCGATTCCTTCAATGCTTTAGATTCATCAGAGAATGTTTCTCAATTTAAACAAACAATTTTACATTCTACTTCTTTTAAGAATTTCCTCTGTAGCAGTCAAGAATTTGATTTTAGGCCTTTTTTTAAATTTAAACTCACACATGAAAATTTTGAATCTATGATCTCTACATCATATACCATCCTTTTTGTTTAATTGTGGGGTCGATCACTTCGGTTTTAGTTGGAATTAATATTGAAAACTTTAGTTATTCACATTCCAATTTCCATTGCTAGGGTATAAACAACACATGTGGAGTAGTGTTTTACTTAATCTTAATTCGTTTAATGGCGAATCGAGTTTTAATTTTTTTATTGAATACCTTAAAGTTTACGATATCGAACTTTAGTCAAGCCTAAATGAACTTTTTAAACATAAAATATATTTAAAATATTTATTATTATTTTAAAAGAAAAAATTATTTATTACAAAATTAATATCATATACAATACTCAAATTTAAAATTATCTCATTATTAATTTTTTTTAGCAATATTATTTCTATTAAATCATAAAAATATTATTTTTATCAAATTAATTATTACTAACGAACTTTCTCGTGAGCTTACAATTCGAATACTATAATGCTAAAATTTGATTCATTTAATAAATATATTTTACCAAATGAACTCGAATCGAATATTTATTGAATTGACATATAAGTTGCTTACAAACACTTTTTTTTCGTTTACACTCTACTAATTGCTTACCTATTAGACAAGGACAAGTAGTAAAATTTGAATTTTGCTGCCATGTAATCGACATATTTGTCATCTCTTTTAATTTTCACGGAAATTGTATTTTATATATGATTGTTTTCATCCAATAAAGACAAACAATTATATGCAATAATTGTACGATATATTGTGTCGATAAAGAAAAGTTCTTTTTTTTTTTAATTTCTTTAAAATAAATATTTTGTACTTTCCTGTTGTGTATGATTAAACCTATGCAATCCACCACACTGAGCTCTTGGATCATGCGAGCTCTACATATTTCAAAAATAACGGAGTATATGTATAAATAAAATTTATTTTTCTATGAAATAGAATTTAGAGGGTGGATTTACTCGGAATATGGAGCCCCGAGAACTATAAGCAAAAACTAACAGGAAACAACTTAACAATAGCACGCAAAATAAAGTATTATTGAAGCACAAGTAAATCGAACTGATCTTGAACTGTAAAGATGTTTTAGCTTTCAGATCTCTCAGCCTAATTTCTAATGAACAAGGGCTAGGTTTTTTTTTTTTTTCCTTTTTTCCTCCCCCTGTTCCCGTGTGTTTGAGGAGGTATTTATAGGTGGCGGCTTCATTCTAGGGTTTTTGTGGCCTCCTCCTTTCAGTTGGGGCTACCCCACGAATCTCGGGGTAGTCTCTTTACGTGGTGGTTTGGCAATTCTGAAATTCCCTCGAGTTAGACGTCATGTGCCCGTTGCCTACTTCTGATCGTTGGACGATTGTCGAGGCAGGTCGCTGTTGCACCATCAGACCCCTCATTGCCGATCGGACTGCTTCTAGCTTTAGTCGAGCTGCTCTCGACCTCGGTCGAACTGCTTTTCGGCATCGAGGACTGCTTACTTGACAAGTTCTGGTCCGGCGAACTGGGCTCCTGCGATATTGTTCGATCGGTGGTATTATCGACCCTTC
>JAPKLW010002098.1:69574-110598 GCA_026898455.1 Plectranthus barbatus
CCCACGAATCTCGGGGTAGTCTCTTTACGTGGTGGTTTGGCAATTCCGAAATTCCCTCGAGTCAGACATCATGTGCCCGTTGCCTACTTCTGACCGTTGGACGATTGTCGAGGCAAGTCATTGTTGCTCCATCAGACCCCCTCCTTGCCGATCGGACTGGTTCTAGCTTTAGTCGAGCTGCCCTCGACCTCGGTCGAACTGCTTTTCAGCATCAAGGACTGCTTACTTGACAAGTTCTGGTCCGGCGGACTGGGCTTCTGCGATATTGTTCGATCGGTGGTATTATCGACCCTTCATTGGGCTTCGGTAAGATTTCCTGTTGGGTCGGATCCGGTTCTGACCCCCAACAATTAATATTATTATATTTAAAATAATATTATTTATAAAGTCGATTTGATCAAAACAATCAATTTTCACACTTCAAACCATTAATCAAATCAAATAATATAATTTGAAATTTTTGAAACCAATCTGCTAAATCATTTTCTCAAACCGACCAAATTAATAGAGTTTGTCTCATTTGACAAATTTCGACCATATGGTACACACCCTATTGTCCATCCCCTAATATTATGTATAGATTTTATCATAAGCCAATGTCGGATGTCTCTTTTTAATGTTGGAGCTATGCTATTAAGATTAATAGTAGATTTCTAAGTAAATAGGTTGTGCTAGGATATGGTATCTATATATATATTAAAGTAAAGTAGTCTACAATAACGGTTCCCGCCAAAACTTTTAGCAATAATTTTATATTATTTTATTAATTATTTCTTATATTATATTATAGATATACAATAAAAATAATAAAAATATAAAATTATATTTATCACATATTAAAATATATTTATCACGAATTACATATTTATTATATTTTTTAATTATATTAAAATATGATTATAAGGTATATATATATATATCTATATTTATAAAAATAGAAAATTTATGGAATTTGATTTAAATATTATCGCATAAAAAATAATAAAAATAATAAATTAGTGAGTTATAATATTAAAAAAAAGTGATAAATATAATTTTATATTTTTATTATTTTTATTGTATATTTATAATATAATATAAAAAATAATAAATAAAATAATATAAAATTAATGTAAAGGGTTTTGGCGAGAACGATTATTGTTGACTACTTTGCTTTTATATATATATATATATATATATATATATATATATATATATATATTTATATTATAGATATACAATTACAATATAAAATATAGCAAAATTATATTTTTTTCATTTTTTCTTTAAAATATCTTATCTCACCAATTTATTGTATTTAATATTTGTTAAATAATACATGTATAATATTTTTTTTTCAATATTATGAATTTTATCATAATAAATTTTTATATTATAACCAATGAACTTTTAAATATATAAATTTTAAGAACTTGCAAAACTTTAAAAAAAATTATTGCATATTGTTTTTTTTATGCATCCACAACATAAGCTATAATATTGCATTTATTAGAATGTGTATATTTTCTTGCAGTTATACACTTCTATTTATTAATATTTAAAATTATTTTTAGTTCTTTTGAATTCAATTTGGGTACAAAAATTACAGTAAACTTATAAAAAATTGCAGTTATACATGTATAATATTTTTCCCAATATTATGAATTTTATCATAATAAATTTTTATATTATAACCAATGAACTTTTAAATATATAAATTTTAAGAACTTGCATAAATTAAAAAAAATTATTGCGTATTGTTTTTTTTATGCATCCACGACATAAGCTATAATATTGCATTTATTAGAATGTGTATATTTTCTTGCAGTTATACACTTCTATTTATTAATATTTAAAACTACTTTTAGTTCTTTTGAATTCAATTTGGGTACGAAAATTACAGTAAACTTATAAAAAATTGTATTTATTTAATTTAATATTAATAATTAATAATTAAAAGACTAAGTGGAATATGAATTTATATTTAGAGTTACTTGAAATTTCAAATGTGGTCTTAAATCGGGGACGTAAGTGATTAAAATGCTTTGTATGTGTCCAATAAATTATAGTATTGATATACAATTGAAACATCTCGATAAATCAAAATTAATAAATTATATATATATATATATATATGATTTTACCGTGCAACGTACGGGTGTAGATCTAGTATCAAATTATATTAAAATACTAATTATTATGAATAAAAACTCTAATAACAGAATACAATTACTAATAAACTGCATACCTTATAATTATATACAAGAATTACCTCAAATAAAAAATAATTATATATAAGAAAAAATTCTATGGGACAAGAAATATGCAAGCAGAGAACAACACAAAGTTCAACCCAAATCATTAGTTGACATCATTTAGGTGGCCCAAAATTACTAATGATAAAAATAATAGCCCAAATAAATTGACTCAATTCAAATTGAAATCCTGATTATTGTTTTAGGGGAAAAGGAATAAAAGATATATACACTGTTAAGGTTCCAATTATCGTGATAGTGAAGCCCTTGAAATTTATTATGCAATAACAAGCAACAATAAAGAAAAAAGATCTAAAGAACGTGCAAATGACAAGAAATTAATGAAAAGAAAGCGCAAACTAAAGAGAAAAGGTTGTGTGTAAATCAGGGATTCCGCAAATATTCCGACAGCATTATAGCATAATTTTTAAAGAGAAAAAACAATCCAAAATTCAAGTTCTCCCTCACTATTTATAGGCAGGATAGGGGGGAGAATATTTGACCTAACCCTAGTAGTGGGCGAGCTCGTGCTCGCCGCAAATCTCAGAACTGCTCCGGGTTTTTCGGGGTCGGTTCCAACAATCGCACGCCGCCAGACTTCTAGGGTTTACTCGTCTAACTCCTCGGTACCGATCCCTTCAGGTGCTCGAAATTGAAGAGCTCAGGAGGTCGGTGTCGATCTCCAGAATTAGACGTTTCTTGGTCTTCTGTCAATCCAGATGGGCTTGCGATTCTGGGTCGACGGTTACTTGGGTCGATGAGCTTAGTAAGCCTAGGCCTCGGAAGCCAACCCCAACATACTCTACAAAAAATACAATATATTTTATAAATGATGTCTATACTAAGAAAATATAAAATTATGAACAAGTGTTAATGTAGACTATTGATTGAATATAAATAAAAGATGTGAATTTAATCTTATAATACAAAGTGAATCCTACTACAAAATCTACTCCCTCCCTACATATATTATGGTGTGATAAATAATTTCTTTTTTTAATTAATATTATTTTTATGTTTCCCAAATTCTATCATTTTTTACAACGTCGAATCTGACACTAACTCTTTGGTATATCTCTTGATAAAAATAACTCTTGTTGAACCATACTTTGAAGAGAGTAGTTTATGAACTATATTATGGACGGAACTATTAAGGGTCTTGGGGATCGTCTGTTCCCACAATTATATTTTATTAAAAAAGATAAAATTATAAAGGTTCGGTCCTACAAAATTGGAGTCAAGTCCTTATAATATTTGAATTTCTACATTCACCTATGATGCTGTTGGGATGACCAGGGGCATTGCTAGCCCCGGGCACGCGGGGGCGGCTACCCCACAAACTTAATTTTTTAGATATATTTTTTAAAAGCAAAATAAAATAAAATTATAAGGTATGATCCTACAAAATTTTATCCAGTCCCACAATTCTTTAAGTTTGTATCCGTCCTTAGAAATGACAAACCTAATTGTCACACATCGAAGGAAGAATGAAGAATTTCCTATATATAATTGTCCATATCACTCTATTAATATGAGGAATTTCGGGACATGCCCAATAATAAATTCGTTCTCGTTTGTGCTCAACCCAAAACGAACAATATCATATCAATGTTGGAGTTACAGTCCTAACAGATTCCAATAATATAAGGTTAAAAAAAGACAACCGCTGTATTACTAAAAAGCACGATTTCAATATTTTTTATATAATCCACCCTGCACAACGGATTTACACAAAACAAAATGCATAAGAGTCCTACATATTCAACAACTAGTATATACTTTATCTGTCCCGATTTAATAGTTCCAAACCAAAATAGTACAATGATCAATGTTTGTGATTATAGTGGAATTAATAATTTATTGGTGAGTGAAAAAGTTCGGCATTTTAAAAAACGAGACTAATTCTTGAGATATAGATATTAGATATACATATATCTTTTGTAATCTTGTTTAACAAGATTGTTTGTATCTTTACGTATCTTAGAATAGATTTAATTTAGCTACTCTATATATACCTTGTTGTATTTACTTTTTCCAGTTGAGTGAAATAAAAGATATTATTTCTCACATGGTATCAGCCTAATCTTGGCTAAACCCTAGTTTTTTATCTCCTCCCCATCGATTTTTTTCGCGCCGATCATGGCTGCCCCCGTCGATGTTGGCGACCTCCCCACGTTGCCCCTTTCTACGATTATTCATATGGTGAACATTAAACTCACCTCCTCAAATTATCTCCTTTGGCATGCTCAAATAGAACCCCTACTTATCACACAAAATTTCATGCCCTATATTGATGGGACGATTTCGGCTCCTCCGCGCACGACGTCTACCGCCGCCGGTCTTCCCGCTGCGAATCCGAAATTCTCAACATGGTACTCGCGTGATCAACTAATCAAGTTGTTTCTCATCTCTACTCTGAACGAAGAGTCCATGGCTGTTATTATTGGATGCTCTACGTCACGTGATGTTTGGCTCGCCCTCTCTCGAACTTACAGCCACCGTTCGAAGGCCAGAGAATTGAGCCTAAAGGACGATCTTCTCTCGATCAAGCAAGGCGACTTGTCCATCTCCGACTATGGCCGTCGTTTCAAGAGTTTGTGCGACCAGTTATCAGCCATCGGCCGTTCCATTGACGAGTCGGACAAGTCTCATTGGTTTCTAAGGGGTTTGAGCTCGTCTTATTCGAATTTTACGGCTGCACAGATGGCACAGGACTCTCTTCCTGACTTTGATTCTTTGCTTGCGCGCGCTCTAAGCCATGAGCTTTTTCTCAAGGCGTCGGACTTGACTCCTTCCACTCAGTCTGTCGCGTTTCATGCTGCCCCTAGCTCTAACAACTCCGGCAATAAAGGCTCTCCATCAAAAAATTGTGGCCGTTCGAATGGCGGTAATCGAAAGAAGAAAATGCCCTGGTGTTATTTCTGCAGGCAGACTGATCATGACCCGATTGACTGTCCCAAGCGTTTTGACAGGTCTTTTGTTCGGTCATCTCGCCCCGCGCCCACAGCAAACATAGCCGAGGCTCTTTCCGCCCAATGCACTATCTCTTCACCCAATACCTCTGATTGGTATTTGGATTCTGGCGCTTCCGCTCACATCTCTGCTGATGCTTCTCATCTCGACAACGTATCTGACTATTCTGGTCCTGATCACGTTGCAGTTGGTAACGGTGCTCGCTTACGTATTACTCATACGGGCTCTCTGCCCATATCTGATTCTATAATCTTAAATAGAGTTCTTGTTGTTCCTTCAATTACCAAGAATCTATTATCTATCAGTAAACTCACTCATGATTTTCCTGTTGATGTGTTATTTACTGATTCACAGCTGCGCATTCGGAATCGGGAAACCGGACAGACTGTCGCCACCGGTGTGCGTAGGCATGGTTTGTATGTCCTTCATCAACCTGTTCCTGCCCTATCCGCATCCACTTAGTCCTCCCTTCCTCACGCCACATATGAGATCTGGCATAACCGTCTCGGCCATTCGTCTGCCAAAGTTATTCACTCGTTAGTCAAGTCTAGTTTATTTTCTGTTTCTTCAAATTCATCTAATAGTCTTTGTACTTCGTGTCAGTTAGCAAAAAATACTCATCTTCCCTTTTCGTTATCTGAAAAACGTGCATCTAGAGTTCTTGAACTTATTCATTGTGATCTTTGGGGACCTTCTCCTGTTAAGTCAAATTCTGGTTTCCGCTATTATGCTGTTTTCATCGATGATTTTTCTCGTTTTACCTGGTTCTATCCGTTGGTTTACAAATCCGACTTCTATGATATCTTTCTTAATTTTCATGCATTTGTTGAAAATCAATTTTCATGTAAAATTAAGAAATTTCAAAGTGATGGAGGTACAGAATTCACAAATTCCCATTTTAAGAGTCATCTTACAAAATCCGGTATCCATCATCCCATGTCTTGTCCATATACTCCCTCTCAAAATGGTCGGGCTGAACGAAAACATCGTCACATTACTGAAATGGGTCTCTCCCTTCTTTTCCATTCATCGTCGCCCCTTCACTTATGGGTAGAAGCTTTTAGTACTGCGGTTCATATCATTAATCGCATCCCTAGTCCTATTCTTTCCAATCGTTCCCCATTTGAGTTACTCTTTAATGCCAAACCTAATTATGCATCTCTTAGGATTTTTGGTTGTCGAGTTTTTCCCTGCCTTCGGGACTACACCAAACACAAATTAGAACCACGAAGCCTTCCTTGTATATTTATAGGTTATAGCCCGAATCATAAAGGTTTTCGATGCTTAAATCCTACTACAAACCGGGTATACATCACCCGGCATGCTAGGTTTGATGAGGGTTGTTTTCCTTACTCTCTACAGAATTCTTCTGCTCCCATATCTCGTCTCTCACTCACTGAATATTTCGAACCCCCATCTTACTCGCATTCGGCGTCCACCTTGCCACCTTCGCCGCCAACGCGGTGCTCTTTATGCCCACCTGATCACACTCTCGTCCCTCATCCCGATGGACCTCCGTTTATTCCACCACCCCAACCTCCCATCGAACCACCTCAGCCAGAAGAACCCCAGCTTGTAGTTATTCTAGCCGATGTTCCAATTCCGCCAGCTGAGCCCCCTCCCATGCCTCAAATTCCACCTCCTCGACATCCCATGCAGACGCGCGCACGTTCAGGGATTTTCAAACCCCGATACCTGGTTGACATTAATCTGGTTTCTGTGTTTTCTATTTGTGCAGCTCTGCCGGAACCACGTGGCATTAAATCTACCCTTAAAGTTTCGGAATGGATGATGGCCATGCATGAGGAGTTATCGGCACTGCATAAAAATAACACTTGGACTTTGGTTCCCCGTCCCTGCAATACCAATGTTGTTGGTTCGAAATGGGTTTATCGTACGAAGCTACTTGCAGATGGTTCAGTTGATCGCTACAAAGCTCGGCTTGTAGCTCAAGGTTTTAGTCAAATTCCTGGTTTTGATTTCACTCATACATTCAGTCCTGTGGTTAAAGCTTCTACGGTGCGTATTGTTATTGTTGTGGCAGTCATGAACTCTTGGCCTTTACATCAACTGGATGTGAAGAATGCCTTCTTAAACGGTCTTCTATCTACACCCGTATTCATGGAACAACCACCTGACTTTATTGACTCACGCTACCCTTCTCACATTTGTCGTCTACAGAAAGCTATATATGGTCTCCGTCAGGTGCCATTAGCTTGGTACCAGCGTTTTCGGGCATTCTTATTGTCCTTGGGTTTTCTATGCAGCACTTCCGACACTTCTCTCTTCGTCTTCGGAAAATCAGGTGTTCTTATCTATCTACTGGTTTATGTTGACGACATCATCATCACTGGAAACAATTCTACCGCTATCTCGACTCTCATCTCACGGTTAAACAAGGAATTCAGCACCAAAGATCTGGGTAAGCTTGGATATTTTCTAGGTCTGGAGGCCTTTCATTCTGCGACTGGTATTTATCTCACTCAGACTAAATATGCCTTGGATATTCTCAAACGCGCCAATATGAGTGACGCCAAGCCCGTGTCAACTCCCTTGGCTCCCGGCGCAACCTTCACTGCCGACGGCGCGCCTTTTGAGGATCCAACACTATACAGGTCTCTATTAGGTGCGCTACAGTATCTTACTATAACCCGTCCGGACCTTGCTTATTCTGTCAACACCATGAGTCAATATCAACAGAGTCCGACAATCGACCACTTTCAGGTCCTCAAACGAATTCTTCGTTACGTCAAGGGAACAGTTCGTTTTGGCCTCACTTTCAGCCACGGACGTGCTCATCTGCGTGGCTTCTCTGACGCCGATTGGGCACGCTGCCCAGACACGCGCCGCTCTATATATGGTTATTCTATTTTTTTAGGCCCTAACTTGGTCTCCTGGAGTGCAAAGAAGCAGCCAACGGTTTCTCGCTCAAGTTGTGAATCAGAATACCGTGCCATTGCTAACACAGCCTCAGAGATGCAATGGATCTCGAATCTTCTTCGTGAGCTGCAGTTCGACGTTCTCTCAACTCCTTGCCTCTACTCAGACAATGCAAGTGCTCTTTTTCTAACTCAGAATCCAATCTCTCATAAACGGGCAAAGCATATAGATATTGACTATCACTTCGTCCGTGAGCTCGTCACTTCTAACAAACTTCAGACCAAGTTTGTTCCATCTGAAGATCAAGTTGCAGATATATTCACCAAGAGCTTATCGAGAAGCTTATTCGAACACTTCTGTTCCAAGCTTCGACTATCACCGCCGTCTTCGCTTGCGGGGGGGTCTTGAGATATAGATATTAGATATACATATATCTTTTGTAATCTTGTTTAACAAGATTGTTTGTATCTTTACGTATCTTAGAATAGATTTAATTTAGCTACTCTATATATACCTTGTTGTATTTACTTTTTCCAGTTGAGTGAAATAAAAGATATTATTTCTCACACTAATAAACGAGATAGACCGAAAAGATAAACGAAATTAATATATTAAGAGACAGGGAGTATAATGCATTTGGGGCATTCAAGCAGCAAGATATTTTTATTTGTAATTTTGAAAGTTTAGGTTTGATGTTTAGCTCTTTCTATATAAATGCATGTAGGCCTTTTCATATTAATTATAGTTCGTTGAATGACTTTTATTAGTCAAATGTGATATTTTCTTAGTTTTAAAGTTAATATAAATAACCAAGTATATATATTATACTTCTTTCTTCCCAATACTATGAGTGAGTTTGATTTTGCACTAATGTAAAAAATTATTTAAGAGAATGATATATTCAAATAAGCTTTGAATATCGTTCCTATTTAGTTAAAAAAAATATGAAAAATAATTAATCTATGTTCTTGATAATATCTTAATTTTTTATGTTTAAAAAAAATGTTAATTGATCTCTCTTTCATAGTAATGCTTCCAATATTCTCAATTCCCTAAATCTTAATTCTTAACTAATTAGTTATTTTTTGTTTTCAATATTACTAAAGAGTATGTTTATATATTTTATAAAAATGAGATTAAATAATTAAAATATCCTGAAATGCTCGTATAATTGAGACGGAAAAGATAATATGATTTGAGGTTAAAAAGAAAAAAACAAGAAATATGGAATAATAAATTTGGTGCGACTTGCGACTTGGTAGGACCGTGGATCGCTCCAATTGGAACCGTCAACCACTAACCATAAGTGGTTATGCATATCTCCTTAAATTACACCATTTCGTACATTACAAAGAGTCAACGGGAAAGTCAAGTATTGTTGAGCTTTCTCTATTTATTTATTATTTGAGTACTATTAATCTACTATTTAAAAAATAGTTTTAATATTAATTTATAATTTGGAAGATGTATTTTTAAATTAAAAAGTTATAAATTTTTTAATGCAGGATTTCAATATTAAGGGGGCGTTTGGTTTAACTGTCAGGAATCACTATGAGTATGAGTTTGATAGTAGAGGGAATGGGTATGGGTTTGATTTTTGAGAATCATTCCCAATTCTTATGTTTGGTTTACTAGATGAGTTTTGGAATCATTTTTCAATTCTGATGATTTATTTTTTAAGTTTATAGGTTTATAATAAAATTAAATTGTTATACAAATAATAATTAATTTAACAATAAAAAATAACAAAATAAAATCATATTAAAACAAATAAATAATCTATTTATCTTATTATTTGTTTTATAAAATATAAAATTAAGATAAAAAATAAATGATTGATTTTATAATAATAATAATAATAATAATATTATAATAATATATTAAAAAGAATAATATATAATTATAATAACATATAATACTATAATTAATATAATTATGAAAAACATTAAAAAAGAAAAAAGAAAAAGTAAATAAATCAGAAAATAGTTATAAATAAAATGAAATAAAAATAAGAAATAAATGATTAATTTAATAATAAAAAATTAAGAAAATATAATCATATTAAAATAAATAAATAACATATTTATATTCTTATTTATTTTATAAAAATATAAAATTAATATAATAATATTATTATATTAATATATTAAAAAGAATAATATATAATATTATAAAATAATATAATTATCAAAATATTTTAGATTAATATTATAAAAATAAATAAATAAGAAAATAGTTATAAAATAATATGAAATAAATAATTTTGGTAATAATATATGTGAATGAAAATGAAAACCCACCATTTTGGAGGGTTTTGGTGATTCCCAAGTATTTGGGAATCATTCCCATATTTTCATTCCCATACCTTTTAACCAAACAGTGAGTTTCGGAATCATTCAATTCCCTCATTCCGAAACCCACCAACCAAACGCCCCCTAAGTGTTGGATTGAGAATTTAAATATTTTTCAGGACATGAATTAAGAATTCATCTTTCAGTAATTAGAACGATAATTTAACTATTTTTTAAATCCTGAATTGATAATAATCCTTTATTTTAAGACTTCCTTCGTATCGGCCGTATGCTAAAAATTATTTAACAAATTAATATAGTTAAACAAACTTCCAACATTACTTTTAGTTCATGGGAATTGTGAAAATGATTTATCACTTTTTTGAAAATATTGCTTTTGATAATATTTCTAAATTGTAACTACTTAATATTTTCATTTTAATATTATTTAAGAGTCAGACTGTAAGAAATTAATGTGTCTTGATGAATGTAAAAAACTGTCAATCAATTGTCGAATATATAGAATTGATTGGATTAGATATGATCTTGTAATGAACGTATAATTTTATTATATTTAATAGTTTAGACCTGGTCCACCACAATTTGAAGACTTGAAGAATTATAAAAGAGAAGATCAAGATCATCCACACCTTAAAACTCAGATGTCAGTTATAAGAGAAGAGAACCCATTGCAAAAAAAAAGAGTTGATTGGTTGATAAAAGCTTAGTTGATAGTTCATATGGAACTGGCACCTGAATGCAAGAAGAGGATTAAAGCTAAGCTCAATTGATGAATCCTATCAAATCAATAGTTCCATCATAAGGATTGTTTCAAGGAAAAAGTGCAGAATTGTACATCTCAAACAACCCTTGTTGGTTCCGAAATCAGAGTAATATAATATGCAACGAAAAGTAAGTTTAGGTTGCACTTGTTCTTTGAAACTGACTGAAACTCAGTTCGGGGTTTTAGAAAGTAAGTTTTAAGCTCAGAGAGTAATTAAGTAAGTTTCAAAATTATACACTTCAATACTTAGACAAGTATTGAAGGTTTTAAAAGTAAGTTTGATGAACTTAACACTACAAAAAAACTCAAATTTGCGACGGAAATAGCGATGGGCAAAGAAACGGGTCGCAATTTTGCGACGGACTACAGACGGATTTGCGATGAAAAATTCTGTCGCTAAATTTTGCGATGGAAATCCCATTTAGCGACGGAAATCCCGTCGCCATTCTGCCGTCATTTTGCCTGCGAAATTATTGCGACGGATTCGCGATGGAATTTCCATTGCAAAATTTAGCGACGGAATTTTCCGTCGCAAAATATTTAACGTATATATATTTATTAAATCATGTAAAATTTGAAAATTGCATTTGGTCCAGCGGTAACATGCTTCTGCCATAGGCAGGAGGTCACGTGTTCGAATCCCCTTGCGTGCGCGACCTCAACCGGCCAGTTCAGGTCGAAATAATGAACCGGTCTGCTAAAAACCAATTGAGAGCGAATTTCTGGTAGTGTAAGTATGTTGAATCTTAAATAAAAGCAAACAAATGACTCAAGATATTATAATGGTTTGGACCTAAAATCCTATGTCCACTCTTCTGAACTTAATCAGGAAATCCACTAAGCTTGATTACAAGTCCCCTTACGATCTATGAACAGTCTGTCGGCACTCCGTCCTTCGATTTGCTGTCGTCACTCGCCTAGGAACTCCTTGCCGAATTAGTCTTCAGGTTGAAGTGATGACGCACCCCGCAACCTTCTTCCTGGTGGTTGGATGTTTGCACGTTTTTCTCAGAACTTAGATTGGTGGCTAGACGCCCGTGATAATCAGATTTTTAGAGTAGGAACTAACTGATGTGAATATACTTTTGAAAGATATATTCACCAAGAAGTAGCTTAAGCTTTAAGCTTAGTCCCGTGCTTTGAACCATGTAGCGCATAATATTTAACTTGAGTTGGAAACTCAAGTCTCGTGAACAGAATCACAAAATAAACAGAGAGCTTTTCAGTAGAAAGACTGGCAGACTATCAGCTTAGCTTTTTGAGAGATTTTTATTTTTTGCTCATTCAAACTGTTGGATTATTAATAGGATATTCCTCGGACATTTGAAATTCTACCCGTTAGACCTATAAATCCAGTCGTTAGAGACAAGATTGAACGATCCAATCACAACCATCTTTTGGTAGGTTTGTTTTTCTATGAAAAGATGTACTTTCTACCTACTCTTGTCATATTCAGTTTCAGTCCGATGAATCTAAGTATGGGACATCCTCGTATTGATTTTTACTTAGCAATCATACGCCTTTAAGTCTGACTAAGCTTGAATCGTTTTGTGTTCTACGTGCTCTTGAAATAAGGCCTCCATACTGATATTTCATAGTCAGTATGGGCAGCCCTCATACTGACTTCTAATAAGTCAGTATGGTAGACTCTATACTAAGTACCCAAACTCAGTATAGGCATTGGCCATACTTAGAGAAACTAAGTTTCACGCACGAACACTTCTTCAAATCTTGATCATATCCTTTGCTCGGTGATAACTCTCATAAAGAGTTATCTTTTGATCTCTTTTCATGAACTTTAGATGTTGTTTTGAATAAGATGCTTAGCAATCAAAGTCCTTTTTGCTTGTTTATGCTTATTTGCAATTAAGTCATAGTATTTTAAATTGTGCAAGTTTTAATAAGTTTTTGCAAGCGTTTGGTGAAGTTTTGACCAGGTTCGGAATGCTAGAGCTTACCTGCCGCATGTCGTTGAGAGATATGCTTGAGCATAGGAAATGCATGAACAAGAAGACTGAAGACTTTCTCTCTCCGGGACCACTTTGAGACAAGGATAAAGGTCCTTTTTGATTTTGTCTACTGGAGGGACATGTGGCTTAAAAGGAAGCTGATCTCTTGTCTGGACGAAACAGTGACCCCTTAACACGTGGACACATCCAAGGGAGAGAGAGAGGATCGATGGCTGTGGGGATAACTTTTGGAAAATATCAACAAAAGAGAGATGATAACTCAAGTGGATCAAGCGGATATCACGAAAGGAGTACGCACGGACGGAGAGAGATAACCAGAGATTGGCGATTCAGCTTGGGACAGAAGTAACCGGAGCTAAAGGGATCATCATCTATAGTTTGCTCTAATCTTTTCAAGTTGTATTTTGATGATGAATGATCTTACGTTCATATTCCTTTTACTTTCAAGTATGAGCTAATTTTATTAAACACTTGGGTTGTGGAGCAAAACACCATTTGCTTGAATATATATTAGAACTATGTTTTGCATGACTGAACTTGTCTTTGATCCTGTTTTCAACCGTTTCTTGAGCACGACAGTGAATAGAAACCCATCACCTATGGAGACCGAAAGGTGAAATATGTCGAGGGGATCTTAGATAATTGTGTTGATTTCATAGACATGTGAGACAATGCAACTTAATCGAGCTTAGTTTTGTTTTGTCATCGTCTGATCACTAAGAAAGGCATAGACATATGAATTCTAGTGAAAGGGTGTAGATCTAGTAAGACGACAGTTCACTAGGCAAGATTAGAAAAATTCTAAGGTTCAGGGGATTGTGAGACATAAACTCTAGCATATAGGATAGCGGTGGTGAGTTGTATTCCATAACCCGAGTGTGCTTTCTAGTATTTGTGAAACCAACCATAACATTTATGCTTATTTTGTGGAGTGAAGAAGTATTACTGATCTTAGCTTTGTTTGGAATTATAATTGTTGCGCATTTTATGTTTTGAATAGACTTAGACAAAACTCTCTTTTCAAATTACAAACAATTCATAGTGCACGATTTAGAAACCCACTCCCTTGGGTACGATATCTGGTCTCTCTTGACTATATTACTTGTGATTTGTGTATACTTGCACATTAGTCCTGTAGTATCACTATAGAACACAACAAGTTTTTGGCGCCGTTGTCGGGGAGTGGCTAAATTTAAATCTGAATGCTTCTGAATTGTTTGAATATTATAATATATGGTCTGTTTGATTTTGGAAACTAACCATTTTCAGAATGCAGGTAGATCAGTAGTGTATGAGTGAAAGAATTGTGAGAGAATTATTCCCATTTGATCCAAAAATCGAGAGGACTTTCAGAAGAAACAGAAGGAGACAGAAACTTAGAAAGATGGCTGAAGAACAACCAGAGAGGAACATTGATGATAAGGATAGAATTCTCAGGTCCTTTATGGCACCAAGGTTTGCCGATTTTGATCCTGGGGTAGTGAGACCTGAAGTGCAGGCACAACATTTTGAGCTAAAGCCAGTTATGTTCCAGATGTTACAAAGTCTGGGGCAATTCAGTGGGCAAGCTACAGAGGATCCCCATCTTCACTTGAGATCATTCCTGGAGATCTGTGATAATTTCAAACTACAAGGAGTAACACCTGAGGCATTGAGGATGCGCCTATTCCCCTTTTCTTTGAGGGATAGTGCTAAGAATTGGCTCACAAACCTGACACCAGGCTCTGTCACAACCTGGAATGAGCTAGCTGAAACTTTTCTGATGAATTATTTTCCTCCTACTAGAAATATCTGGTGTAGAAATGCAATCATGTCCTTTAAACAAGAATGTGATGAATCAGTCAGTGAAGCGTGGGAAAGGTATAAAGAACTATTAAGAAGGTGTCCAAATCATGGAATCTCTTATGGTATTCAGATAGAAAGCTTCTATAATGGGCTGCTTGGAAATTCCCGGATGATGATTGATGCCACTGTAGGGGGAGCCCTGCTGGATAAATCCTATAATGAAGCTTGTGAAATCTTGGACAATGTAGCTGCAAACAATTATATGTGGGCTACTTCTAGAGCAGCAGCAGTGACTACTCCAAAAGTTGCAGGAGTTTTGAATGTTGATCCTATACAGGCTCTCACAACACAGATGGAAGCTTTGGAAGCTACTATGAAAAGTATTGAGAAGAATATCAGTCAGACTATGACCTCTGCTACGCCAACAGAAAATGCAATGGTTGTGAGCTATATTTACTGTGGTGAAGGACACCAGTTTGAGGAATGTCCTTCCAATCCAGCTTCTGTGTGTTACATGGGAAATAGACAGCAGCAGTATCAAGGGAACAATAATCCATATTCGAATACCTATAACATAGGATGGAGGAATCATCCTAATCTCTCATGGTCTGGACAGGGAAACCAAAATGCTGGAGCACGGGACCAGCATAATACTTTTAACAAAGGTGGCTATAATCAACACCATCAGTATAATCAGCAGCAGGGTGAACAACAGCCAAGTTTGGAAGCACCTCCTCAAAAACCTGAGAAATCCATGGAAGATATAATGAAGGAATTTATGGCCAAGAATGAGGTGAGATTGAAAAGCCAAGATGCTTTGATACAAAGCCAAGCTTCCCCATTGAGAAATCTTGAAGTACAAATGGGGCAGTTAGCCAATGATATCAGGAACAGACCACAAGGGAGTTTACCTAGTAATACAGAGAACCCCAGAGGGGGAAATGAGCAGTGTAAAGTGGTAACCTTGAGAAGTGGGAGACAGATTGATGAAAGACTTGCAGAAGCATAGCAACAAGAGGAGGGGTCATTTGAAAAGGAGGAACATGTTGAAACTAAAACACAGAGAGAAGAAAAAGCTCCTGTTAAAGAGTCTTATCCAGTAATCAATGAAGAGCTGGTGAATCAAGAAAAGCCTATTGAAACCCCTGAGGGAATCGTGCTTAACACCAAAAGGAAATAAGTGGAAGATGATCACAATCTACCTCAACCACCATACCCTGTCAGATTCAAAAAGCAGAAAGAAGAGGAGCAGTTCAAAAAGTTCCTAGACATGCTAAAGCAAATCCACATCAATGTACCTTTGGTGGAAGCTCTGGAACAAATGCCAACTTATGTGAAATTTCTGAAGGACATTTTGACTAAAAAGAAAAGGCTGAAGGAGTTTGAGACTGTGTCTCTGTTTGAGGAGGTTAGTGGACCTTTGAGGAGGCAAATTCCAGCCAAATTAAAGGATCCAGGGAGCTTCACCATTCCCTGCTCAATTGGGGGAAGGGATGTAGGAAGAGCATTATGTGATCTTGGAGCTAGTGTGAACTTGATGCCACTTTCAATCTTTAAGAAGCTGGGTATAGGAGGGGCAAGACCAACAACCATTACTTTGCAGCTTGCAGACAGATCAACTGTTCACCCAGAAGGAAAGATTGAAGATGTACTGGTTAGAGTCGATAAGTTCATTTTTCCCGTAGACTTTATAATTTTAGATTATGAAGCTGATAGAGAAGTACCCATCATCCTGGGGAGACCTTTCTTAGCCACAGGAATAACATTGATTGATGTGGAAAAAGGGGAATTGATTATGAGAGTTCATGAAGAGCAGGCTATTTTTAACCTGTACAATACCATGAAGTTGCCAGATGAATCAGAAGATTGTTTCACCATTGGAATTCTGGAATCAGTGATAGCGGAGCATGTGAAAGAACTACAACAGGAAGAATGTGAAAAAGAATTAATGACAGAGGAAAATGTTGTAGCATGGGTTGAGCATGGTGCAAAGTTTGGGGGGTACAAAGCTAATTTCGAATCATTGGACCTTATGAATAGGGAACAGAAAGAACCAAAATCGTCCCTAGAAGTGCCCCCTGAATTGATACTCAAGCCCTTGCCAAATCACCTGAAGTATGTATATTTGGGAGAAGCAGACACTTTACCTGTGATAATTGCTTCTAATTTAGGAGATGAGGATGAACATAAATTGATGCACATGCTGAGGAAACACAAACAGGCAATTGGGTGGACCATATCAGATATTAAGGGAATTAGTCCTACAATTTGCATGCATAAGATATTGTTGGAAGATGGAATCAAGAATTTAGTACAGCCACAGAGAAGGCTCAATCCCAACATGAAGGAGGTTGTGAAGAAAGAAATTATTAAATGGTTAGATGCAGGAATCATTTTCCCTATTTCAGAAAGTTCTTGGGTTAGTCCAGTGCAATGTGTACCGAAGAAAGGAGGAGTAACTGTGGTGCAGAATGAGAAGAATGAGATGATAGCCACAAGAACAGTTTCTGGGTGGAGGATCTGTATAGATTACATAAAGTTTAATGATGCCACCAGAAATGATCACTTTCCACTGCCATTTGTAGATCAGATGCTGGACAGATTGGCTGGACAAGATTACTACTGTTTCTTGGATAGGTATTCGGGGTATCATCAGATTGCAATAGCCCCTGAACATCAGAGCTTGACTACATTTACCTGCCCTTATGGAACATTTGCATTCAGAAGAATGCCATTTGGTCTTTGCAATGCTCCAGCAACTTTCCAGCGTTGCATGATCTCTATTTTTTCTGAAATGATTGAGAATGGTTTAGAAGTGTTTATGGATGACTTCTCAGTCTTTGGGAAAGATTTTAATGCATGTCTAGGAAACCTTGAGAGAGTGCTGCAGTTGTGTGAGAGGTCACAGTTGGTTTTAAACTGGGAAAATGTTGTTTCATGGTGCAGCAAGGGGTAGTTTTAGGGCACAAGATTTCAAACAAAGGCATTGAAGTTGATCCTGCAAAGATTGAAGTAATAGACAGATTGCCAATTCCAAGTTCAGTGAAAGCAGTTTAAAGCTTCTTGGGCCATGCCGATTTTTATAGAAGGTTCATCAAGGATTTCTCCAAGATAGCAAAGCCATTATCTGAACTGCTAGAACAAGACAGAAAGTTTGATTTCTGCAGTGATTGTATGAAGGCATTTACCAAGTTGAAAGCTGCACTTGTCACAGCCCCTGTAATGCAACCACCAAATTGGGATGAGCCCTTCGAGCTGATGTGCGATGCAAGCAATTATGCAGTTGGGGCAGTGCTAGGACAGAGAAAAGATAAAATCTTCTGGTCAATTTATTATGCGAGCAAAACAATGGATGGTGCACAGAGGAACTATACAACTACAGAGAAAGAGTTGTTGGCAGTGGTATTTGCCTTTGACAAGTTCAGGTCCTATCTAGTTGGAGCCAAGGTAATAGTGTTCACTGATAATTCGACAATAAAGTACTTAATGGCTAAGAAGGATGCAAAGCCAAGGCTCATTAGATGGATACTTCTCCTGCAAGAATTCGATTTGGAAATCAAGGATAGAAAAGGAAGAGAGAATCAAGTTGCTGATCACTTGTCAAGACTGGAAAATCCGTTTGGAGTGGATGACACAGTACAAATTAATGATGCTTTTCCAGATGAACAACTCATGGCATGCAAGGAAGATGCACCCTGGTTTGCAGACATTGCAAATTATCTTGCTACAGGCCGAAAACCATATGGTTTGCATGGACAGTAGTTGAAAAGGTTTCTACACGATGCAAAGTTCTATTATTGGGATGATCCAACCTTGTATAGGATGGGTCCTGATCAGATTTTCACAAGATGTGTTCCAGATTATAAGATTCCATAAATTTTGAATGAATGTCATGCTTCAGCATATGGAGGGCATTTTGGGGGACAGAGAACAGCTGCCAAAGTGCTGCAGTCGGGATTTTATTGGCCAGGAATTTCCAAGGATGTTTTTGAGTTCGTAAATAACTGTGACAGATGCCAAAGGGTAGGAAATTTACCAGCCAAGAATGCTATGCCTCTGAACAACATAATAGAAGTAGAGCTATTTGATGTATGGGGTATGGACTTCATGGGGCCATTTCCATCTTCTTTTGGAAATGAATATATTCTGTTAGCTATCGATTACGTTTCCCGGTGGGTAGAGGCTTGTGCTTGTGCTCACAATGATGCTGCCACTGTAATAAAATTTCTGCACAAAAACATTTTTACAAGGTTTGGAACGCCAAGGGCAATCATCAGTGATGAAGGAACACATTTCATTAATAAGAGTTTGGCTGCTCTCCTAGCCAAGTACAACATTAACCACAAGGTTTCGACTGCTTATCATCCACACACCAATGGGTTAGCTGAATTGTCAAACAGAGAGGTGAAGAGTGTTTTGGAAAAGGTGGTGAACACCACGAGGAAGGACTGGTCCAAACACTTGGATGACTCGTTATGGGCTTATCGTACAACCTATAAAACCCCTTTGGGAATGTCTCCTTACAGAATTGTATTTGGAAAAGCTTGCCATTTACCTTTAGAAATGGAGCATAAGGCATTTTGGGCCACTAGGAAATTGAACCTTGATCCTAAGTCATGTGGAGAGAAGAGGATGTTATAGTTGAACGAGTTAGAAGAATTGAGGATGCAGAGCTATGAGAATGCAAAGATATACAAAGAAAAAGTGAAGAGATGGCATGACAGCAAGATAGCAAATAGAAATTTGGAGGAAGGACATCAGGTGTTGCTTTTCAATTCTAGGTTGAGGCTGTTTCCTGGAAAACTCAAGTCCAGGTGGTCAGGACCTTTTACTTTGGTAAATATTTATCCTCATGGAGCTGTAGATTTGAGAGATGAAAGCACAGGAAGCACCTTCAAGGTCAATGGGCAAAGGGTAAAGCAATATCATGACAAAGGTTGGGGAAATCTGAAGGCCTCTTTCATTTTGGAAGAGCCTTGAAGCTGAGGTAACCTAAGCTATCATGAGGAATAGATGAAGCATATGATGATAGCGTAGGATTCATATTTTAATTCTGCATTTATTTTTCCTGCCTAGTTAAATTTAAATCTGTTGCAAATTAACCTTAGGATAGTAGATGCTACAACCTGTGAGTAACATGGGTGTTTAGTATAGTTGATTTCAGCATGTAGAATATTTTAAGTATTTTGTTTCGTGGTATGTGTTTAGGTATTTTATGCTTTTAGTATAATAAAAAAAAAGAAAAAAAAATATATGCCAGGACCAACAGTAAAATAGAAAAAACTTGTGGATAGGGATGGAACACCTAGCCGTTGAGGAGAGAGAATGCGGTTATCCCTAGGAGTGACGGTTTTGGAAATTTGCTTTTTGAGTTGAAAGGAAAAGTTGTGTCTAATCAAGGGAAGTTGAAGGGGTTTCCTTATTTCTTGTGCCGGGTTTTGCTTAAAGTGGGGTTATTTATACACGATTGATATTGTTGAAAATCTTCAAAAATCACTCCATCTTTAGCAAATTGGGCAAAAGAATTTAGGAAGTCCTGTGCATACTTAAGGAAGTTTTCGTCGAACAACAGGTACGAACTCTTCTTTATTTTAACTGCTTTATTTTTGAGGGTGTTCCATCTCTTTTCCGAACTCAGTTCTCCCTGTTCTTATTTGGTTTCGCAACTTGAAATGGCTGGTATGTTTGGGTTTGATGTTTGTGTTGCTTTATTATCTTGGGCATGAACTGATACTCCATGTTTGCATAATTATCGAACCCCTGAAGTTGGAAACAATTTGAAAATACTTATCTTGGTTTCTGTGATCATTGCGATTCGCATGCAGTAGTTCTGACAGGATAGTCTGACAGGTTTATGCTAGGGCTTGTGATGATTTTAAATTTTAAACTGGTGTTTAATCTGTTGTTTGGAACTTTGAGTGAACTCAAAGTTTGGGGGGAGTATATCTGTAGTGTTTTGGAAATGTAGAACGACTGATTGCACATATTCGCTTTTGGGTTTCCTGTTCGCACGGTAGACATTTCTGCAATTGTTGATTTTAGGATCTCAAAATATCCCTTTTGCAGATTCGAATATGAGGGTAAAACAATCTGGGAAGAAGCGACCGGGGATGTAGATTGAGTCCCCAGAAGCAACCCTAGAAAGGGCGAGGCCAGTTTCACCAAAGCCCAAAACTGTGACAAAAACGAAGAAGCCGGAGCCTGTGCAGAAGTTGAGAAGGTCAAGCAGGGCCGCCGTTTCAATTATGGCCCAAAGAAACGCGAAACTACCACCAACCAGTGCAAAAAACCCAGTAGAAATCCCCGATGAGCCATCCAACCTAAGACCGCAACCAAACCCAAGAAAGGAAATCTGATGGATCTGGTTGATGCGGCTACTTCAAAGCCCGAGCTAGAGACTGTAAAAGAGCCAGAGAAGGTGATTGTTACGGAACAGGAGGATGCCCAATCTGAAGATGCAGAATCCGAAGCAGAAGGAAGTGCTGATGGCCAGTCTGAGGAGCCGGAGGCAGAGCAAGAACCCGATCAATGAGAGGGTGTTGATACTAGTACAAAGGGAAAAGAAGCAAGCCAGTCTGAAGAACCTGAGATGGAGAGCAAGTCCGCTGCTCAGAAGAGTTCGGAGACCCAAAATCAATCACTTGTCAAGGAGAAGGAAGTGAGCGTTGAAGAGGAAGCCGCAGGAGATAATGCTACTGCATCAAAGAAGAAAGCAACCACGTCTAGTGGGAAGTCAGCTAGGAAGGAAAAGGAGACCGTACCTGAGAAAACTTCAGCACCTAGGAAGCGAAAGAGAGTTGAAACTGTCGAAGATGACAAGGGTGTTTTAAGAAATAGGGAAACCGGGAGGCGTGTAAAGCAAGTTGCTATTAAGGAAACAGGAGAAAGCTCAGCAAAGAAGATAGACAAGGAGCGGAAGAAAGATATAAAGCGTGGGAAAGCCAAGGTTGTGGAGCTATCTGCAGAGGAGATTGATCAAATCCCAAAATTTTCTTCAAAATTACACAAAGCCAGAATGCAAGAACTTGCAAGTCGGAAGTTCAATTTGGAAAGGGGCTTTAAGGATCTCTCCAAGTTACCTGATGCCATCCTTCGCAGTGTTGAGCAGCAGGATTGGGAACCATTCGTGGTGATGCAGCCTGCGCCAGTTATTGCTCTCGTCCGAGAATTTTATGCTAATTGTGAGCAGTCAACAGGGGTGGATTATGAACTTAGAGCAATCGTCCGAGGGAAGGAGGTGATCCTGAACCCCAAAACTGTTCACGCAGTTTATGGAACACATCCGCCGCAGCCCGATACTTTTATGGATCTGCTGAACTCAGTGACAAGGGAGCAACTAGATGAAGCTCTGGGTGTAGTGTCTGTGCCAGGAGCTCGATGGGTGGATGAGACCAAAGATAACTTGTCCGCCCTGGCCAGCTTTCTCACAACCGAGGCCAACACTTGGATCCACTTCCTGAGGAACCGGATTAGTTCCACAACTCACAATACTCTGGTTGGACAAGAAATAATTTTGATGGTGGCAGCTATTGTGAAGGGAGATCCAATAGACATCGCACCATTCATCATTGATTCCATCACAGTTCAAGCTTCAAAGAGAGCAGGGCCACTCTTCTGCCCCTCGCTGATTTCTGAACTCTGCAAGCGTGCAGGAGTTCCTTTTCACTCGGATGAGCATCGGAGCATTGCCAAGAGCTATTTCAACATCCCTTACCTAACGAAAATGCATGCTCAAGCCCAGGCTTGTGCCCAAGGGGAAGCAACTGCTGCGGATGGTGATGCAATGGAAGCTTTGCAGAAGGAGCTGTCTGTGATCAAGGCAAAACAGGCGAAGTTGCTGAAGGGATTTCGGATGATGCACAAGTTGTTACTGAAGATCAAGACACAAACCAGCCGGCTGATGAAAAGGAAGGATGGCCGTGGAAAGAAGACGAAAGTTGCTGGAAGCTCAGCATGATGACCAGGGTCCCTTCTAACCTTTATCTTTGTTTTGCAAAAACAATTTTAATTTTCGTATGGTTATGTTATTTCTGTTTTTAGTTGTTGGGTGTTAGTTTTTTATGAATCGGTTTCCAAAATTTTATGCTTGTTTCATGTTAAAGCATGATAGTTCTTTTGGTTTTATAATATTCTGTTCTAAGTCTAGTAGTTTATTCTCCTTCTGCCTGATGATGTCTCTTTTTCCTCATTCTTTCTTATGCATGCGTGGTTGTCATAGTGATTGCTGAGAGTCAATCCTCGTTTACTTTCGTTGTTTAACTTTGTACATAATATCAGGATCTACGAAACAAAGTTTGAAAGCAACATTGCTTTTGAATAAACCTGATATGCTAGACATGAGCTTGAGCTTAGCTGGTACTACATCTTGAATTTCACATTGTGAAATGTCATCTACCCTAAGTTCAATCTTGGTCGATATGAATTAGGTCTAAGCGCACTACTTAGAGATGATTAAGGCAGTTGCTTGATCTTTGTGCCTTCAGAAGATTTATTTGCTATGATTGAAATTCCCTTTGCACCTAGATTTGAGCATGAGCCTTTTTCTTGTTTTTACCTACTTCATGTTTAGCCACAATCCAAACACGTCCTAGTTTAGAGGGGTGCCCCGACTTAGTTCTACTGTAACATTGAGGACAATATTTTGTTCAAAGTTTGGGGGGGTTACCACTTCTCGTACCCTCTTCGAAGTGTCAGTTCTAGACCTCTTATCCTTAAAAAAAAAGAGAAAAAAAAATAAAAAGAGAGAGAAGGAAATGAATAAGGCAAGTTTATAGCCTGAAAAAAATATGAGCACAAATAGACATGAGTGTCCGGAATAAAGTTTGTATGGAAAATCAAGCTTGTGTTGAGCTAAAAAAAAAAAAATTGTGGTATTAGTCCAATGGTAGAACAAGAAGGGCAACACCTATAGACTTGAGTCACTTTTCCCAAAATTTTCTCACCTGGAACCTTGGCCTAACATTAGAAGCCTTTAAAGCCCTTTTGATCTAGGAAGGATGCAAAGCCTAATAGTGGAGAACAAGAGGGGACGAACGGGTAGTAAAAAAAACATGGCATTGATGAGCATTGAATCTTGAATAAGTAGTTAAAGTTAAGCTCAACTCTGTTTTAGCTATCTTGAAATCTGATTTTCTTTTCGAATAACTTTGGATTGTAAGATTAGATGAACGTATATTGTTAAACTTTGCAAAGAACGAGGACTGAAGTTGAGCAATCAAGAGAACCACTACTCATGCTTTCTTTTTAATTTTTTGCTGAAGGCTTCATAAACAAGGAGATGAACTATTCTAGCTTATTACTTGCAAATTTTATTTTGGTTTAGTTTGTTTTTGTTGCTTGAGGACAAGCAACATCTTAAGTTTGGGGGGGGGGGGTTGATAACTCTCATAAAGAGTTATCTTTTGATCTCTTTTCATGAACTTTAGATGTTGTTTTGAATAAGATGCTTAGCAATCAAAGTCCATTTTTGCTTGTTTATGCTTATTTGCAATTAAGTCATAGTATTTTAAATTGTGCAAGTTTTAATAAGTTTTTGCAAGCGTTTGGTGAAGTTTTCACCAGGTTTGGAATGCTAGAGCTTACCTACCGCATGCTGTTGAGAGATATGCTTGAGCATAGGAAATGCATGAACAAGAAGACTGAAGACTTTCTCTCTCCGGGACCACTTTGAGACAAGGATAAAGGTCCTTTTTTATTTTGTCTGCTGGAGGGACAGGTGGCGTAAAAGGAAGCTGATCTCTTGTCTGGACGAAACAGTGGCCCCTTAACACGTGGACACATCCAAGGGAGAGAGAGAGGATCGACGGCTGTGGGGATAACTTTTGGAAAATATCAACAAAAGAGAGATGATAACTCAAGTGGATCAAGCGGATAACACAAAAGGAGTACGCACGAACGGAGAGAGATAACTGGAGATTGGCAATTCTGCTTGGGACAGAAGTAACCGGAGCTAAAGGGATCATCATCTATAGTTTGCTCTAATCTTTTCAAGTTGTATTTTGATGATGAATGATCTTATGTTCATATTCCTTTTACTTTCAAGTATGAGCTAATTTTATTAAACACTTGGGTTGTGGAGCAAAACACCATTTGCTTGAATATATATTAGAACTAAGTTTCGCATGACTGAACTTGTCTTTGATCCTGTTTTCAACCGTTTCTTGAGCACGACAGTGAATAGAAACCCATCACCTATGGAGACCGAAAGGTGAAATAGGCCGAGGGGATCTTAGATAATTGTGTTGATTTCATAGACATGTGAGACAATGCAACTTAATCGAGCTTAGTTTTGTTTTGTCATCGTCTGATCACTAAGAAAGGCATAGACATATGAATTCTAGTGAAAGGGTGTAGATCTAGTAGGACGACAGTTCACTAGACAAGATTAGAAAAAGTTCTAAGGTTCAGGGGATTGCGAGACATAAACTCTAGCATATAGGATAGCGGCGGTGAGTTGTATTCCATAACCCGAGTGTGCTTTCTAGTATTTGTGAAACCAACCATAACATTTATGCTTATTTTGTGGAGTGAAGAAGTATTACTGATCTTAGCTTTGTTTGGAATTATAATTGTTGCGCATTTTATGTTTTGAATAGACTTAGACAAAACTCTCTTTTCAAATTACAAACAATTCATAGTGCACGATTTAGAAACCCACTCCCTTGGGTACGATATCTGGTCTCTCTTGACTATATTACTTGTGATTTGTGTATACTTTGCACATTAGTCCTGTAGTATCACTATAGAACACAACACTTGGTCTTCAACACCTAGGTTCTATTAAAACTCAAATAATCTTATACAAGAATTACAAGCTAGAACTCTAGAAACTTAGTGCTAATGTAAGTTTTGACATATTATAACATCAAATTAAGGAGAGAATTAAAACTTAGTTCTTAACGACCGTAAACCTACAAAAACTGAAAATTTGTCTCAATTCAAATTACAATAGATATAATCCAAGAGAAAACTATTAAGACCCTGTAACGCCCTGGCCTCCAGGGCCTGGACAAGCTCACTCGAGATCAACCACGTTACCACCAATGGTCTAGATCGGCTTCCAAACTGACCGCCGAACCCATAGACCATCACAAGTAATTCACAATGTAATTTATCCTCACTCACATGCACCCTGATAAACTTCTTAAAAGGCCACTCATCTTAGTTCTACCCTAGGTCAAACACGTTTAACTTTTCTAGAATCAGTGTTTGAAAAGATGATGCGCAATGTTGGTAGGAGTAGCACCTATCAAATACTTTAAGCTCTCCTCAATTATACATTCTCATTCATGTATAGCTAATAGCGTGTTTTGCAACACATTTTTCTGTAAGTGTATAAACTACTATAGATGACAAGTAATAAAAATATCGAACACAATGATTACAAATTCGAAATATAATCAATCACTCTAAAAGGTTGGATTATCAAACTATGCAATTTTGAAAATAAATAATGAAAAGGAAAATAAATGGATAATTTAGAAAATATAGATACAAAAGGATTCCAGGATCATCCACTATAATTTATGCAAAGTTTTTATTTAGTCCAATTCTAGTTTAATTTCCAACACATGGGTTAATCACACATATGTTATCATGCGAATCTCTCGAGTTCTATATCATAACATGGAAATAAAATTCATACAGACTCGTCTCTGAGCACATAAAGAATTTTACTCTTAATCAAAATCTCAGATTTTAAAATCCTTCAATCAATTAAATTTCTCTCAGATATTCAATTAATTGAATCCAAATATCACGCAACCTATTGATAAACCTAGATCTCTCAGTTCAAGAAATATCAATCAATTCACCATCAATTATCAAGCAAATAATTAAAACCCAGGACAACAAAATTAAATAAATGAGTGCATAAAATTCATCACATATTCAAACTATAGATCCAATAAATATTTAGCCAGACATACTAAATTCCACCAACAAGAAAAAGAAATTACAGAAAAGCATAGAAAACATAAAACTAAAAATCATGGTCTTCAATTCTAAATCTTCAAGCGTTCATACTTTGTATTCTCCGATGGGATTCTCTGTTCTCTCCAAAATTAACTCAGAATATAATGACTAAACTTCTCTAAAATATCTCTAGAACATGATGAGAATCAAGGTGGTCCGAAATTGAAGAAATTAATTAAGTCATTTGGACTTAATTAAATTATTGAAGGGTTTAAAAATTGAAGAATTTAATTAAGTCATCTGGACTTAATTAAATTATTGAAGTTGTGATTTATGTAATTAAATAATGATGTATCAAGATATTGTTGAATAAAAGAGAAGATTTGCTTTGTCTTTATATATCTTGGATATTCATTAGATTTTATTTTTAGCAGCAAGATTTGATTTCTAGATTTGTTAGGATTTGATTTGATTTGATTTTCTAGTTTAATTAGGATTAGATTTGATTTTCTCCTTATAAATAGGGCTTCATATTTTCATTGTAATTCATATTTTCATTGTAATTCAATTTTCAGTTTTCAATTTCTAGTTAATAAAAATTGTGAGTTTATTTCTACAATTTTGAAATCTCTTATATTTTCAATATTGACGAATCAACTGGACTTTCACATTCGCTTGTGGCGTCTTAACCATATTCAGTGTTGTTGAGGCGAGTTGCTTACTGGGTCTCCGGGGTTCATTTTGTCCTTGCCTACGGTTCTTTGAGGGTCAACTTCAAAGGTGCTGAATTTCCACTCGTATCAGTTTCATCAGTTCTGCATAGATAGTTCTTCAACTTCTTGGGGCGTATATGAGATTCGTCTGAAACGTCATTTGAAGGGTTAAATTAGAAGTTTTGAATTTTCATCAATCGTTGTTTCATTGAAGTTTTTCGTTTGAGTCGTTTCTGCGTCGTGTCAACTCTTGTTCTTGCGCTATAATTCTTATTCCACCAACGAGGATCGTATCAGAACCCTATATATATCTCTAGCCAGTACAAGTCCAAAAGGATATGAAAAATACATCAAAATTCAGACTTTGAAACGCATTCAGCGACCCGTAAAACAAACTTGGCGGTCGCTATCTACCTATTTTGGTCGCTAAGTTCATATAAAGAGCTCGGTGACCTACTTTACGGACTCAACAACTTGCTTTACAAACTCAGCGACCACCGAGTTTGTAATGTGGGTCACCGTTTCTACTAGTTTGTGCTCTCCATAATTTTTCTTGATCTTCTCTCGTTTTATCTTCTTCCCGATGCATACCAACACAATAGGACACTTCAACTCTTTGTCATATTCTATAAAAAAAACTTAAAAGCACATAAATCCTGTACAGATAGCTCAAATCTAGACCAAACATAACATTTCATAGAAAATAACAAATCAAGTGCAGAAACATCACTGAAAGGTCAAATCTTGAACAAATATCAAATAAATTAACAGAAATAAATGCACAAATTAAGTGTTTATTAATAGCCTCAGAATTCTTCTCATTCAAGGCATACAAGACCATAACCTAATATTTCTGAAGTTAAATAGAAATAAAAATAAGTAAATTTATATTTAGTAGCGCTCTTTTTATTAAAAATTGGGGCTTTACAAATCCACAGATAAAGAGAAAAATGAAGAGGAGAAAGAAGAAGATAATAAGTTATAGTGTTCTCGAGGGACAATAGCTGAAGTACGACAAGGTTTCGATCTCTTCCCAGCTCACCTGACAAGAATCATCACGTTGATCGTTGTTATGTGTGGAGAACTCAAAGTCACAACCTAGGTATCAGCTGAAGAGCCTAGCAATTGGGAGTTCTCGTGGTAAAGCTCAGACGCTGCAGTACCCTGCGACCAAAGTCAGTGGAAAACTCTCGTTGGAGAAGAACATTAATTGTAGTACATATTAAATTTATCGAAAATAAATAAAGTTAGTGGATCCTGTTCGTGGAGAATGAATAGTAGACGTAAGTACAGTTAGATCCCAAATCACTATTAATCTGTGTTATATACTGCTCATTTCACATACACTTAACTATGTATTTGACACCCAATTACTCTCATCTAGTGGAGTACATCTGAAGTAAAATCGTAAATTTTCTTGACTTTTTTTTTTTATATATAATCAACAATTGACGCTCCAGTCAACTAGCAATTGAATTTGAGATCATTGAGTTACATTTAAATTATACTTAACACTTTCACACACAATTATTTTTATACTCTTATTCGGGACCAACCACAAATAGTATCATAATAGGTGATTCTAGACTAATTGTTTTAAATTGTTATGGGACCAGATTCTTACTTTAGCGAGCAGTCCTCTATGAAGAAAAAAACAAGACTATCAGCAAGTTGAAGAGAAGAGAGTGACTGGATTAAATTTATATATCTCCAATAATTCAATCTATTGTCACCCAATGAAAGTTTTTTAAAAAATATAGAGTGTCCAATCAAAATTTATAACATTTAAAAAGATAAACACAAGTCAAAACATATTTATGAGGTCAATAGTCAACTCAAGAATCATCAATTATTGTTTGGATTCCAAGATTATTCATACTCAAAAGCTTAGAGGGCTCACTATATTAGTTTTCGATTTTCGATTGTTAGCAAATTTTGTGATGTTAATAAACTTGATTGAGTTTAAATAAAATTTCTAAATTCAAAAATATATTTGAATATGTATTATTCTTGAATTGATTTATTAATAAAAACATAATATCTAATTAAATCGAATATTTTTATATTTATTATTTTTTAAAGTATTAAAAATATGAGTACCATGGAATTGATATTTTTATCTTTCAAACCAACTAATTTGATCATGAGCTAGTGAATTGAATATTGTGAAATTTAGATTCAACTTATTTAATTTATAAACTTTGTTAAACAATATTCGAACTTTAATCGAGCCGGAAATTTAAGTAATCTTTAAATAGCTTAACTGATTTACACCTTTATCAATTAATGGTTGTGAGTAGACCATGCTTAATTCACTTGAGGTAGAATCTTATTTTATCTTAGAATATATTTAGAACTCAATTATTGTGGGCATTAATTCCAAGGAAGAAAATATGTATTTGGTTGATATTTTTTATTTGTTGGTTTTTACAAATTCATGCAAATAATCATTTTTAGTTAAATAGATAGAATAAACAAATATAGGACCGAATATTTTCCGTAAAGGGCAACTAACAAGATTGAGCGAAACTTCATATTATTTAATAAAAGGAGAATTATCGATCTAAATTAATCTTTCAGGCCCTGAATCGACAATTAAACCATCTTTCAGGTCCTGGATCGATAATTCTCCTAATTTAAATGCATCCTATAAAAAAAATGCTCAACACACAATAAATGAAAGGTCGAGAATTGTTGAATGAGAATCCACTTATTCTTCTAGCTTTCAAAGTCAATTTTGAGACACCAAATATTTTTTGCATCATATCATAAACTTGCTACGAAGTTTCGAATTGGTGTAATATATTAACATTAAATGAAAATAAGTATTTTCATAGAAAAATATAAAAAACAAAAGAATCGAAATACTATCGAATATTTGCATGTTCATACATGCAAACGGTTTCTCCGACAAACCAAACAATATGTATGAGATTCACCTCAAAAAAAAAAAAATTGTGTATATATATATGTATGTATGAGATTAATCAAATCGGATTTGTACACGTGTTAGCCAATGGTCTCTCTCTCCTATATAATCGCCCTCAGCAGCCGCTCCTTCTCTCTCGCTCCATAACCAGAAATATTTAATTTCAAACACTACACTCCCTAGCTTATTCAATGGGGTTTCCGGTGGAATATATTGACCAATTTCTCCCCAAATTACTTCTGCACCTACTCTCCATTCTCGCCTTCATCCGTCAATTCACCTACGCTATGCTCTCCATTCTAGGGTTCGCTATATTCCTAGATACCGGAGCGAGAGACTCCGCTTCCGAGCCACGGTCGGTGTCGGCGGAGCTAATCCGGGAGCTGCTGCCGGTGGTGGTGAAGTTCTCGGAGTTGTCAGAGGAGAAGGAGCTGGCGGAGAGGTGCGCCGTTTGCTTGTGCGAGTACGAGGGCGAAGATGAGATCCGACGACTGGGCAACTGCAGGCACATATTCCACCGGAGTTGCGTGGACCGTTGGATGGAGCAGGATGAAACGACGTGCCCCCTCTGCCGCGCGCACTTTGTGCCAGAGGGGTTGCAGGCGGCCTTCAATGAGAAGCTCTGGCTGGCCTCCGGCATTTCAGATTTCTACGGCGAGTATTTGCCGATTACCGCGGCTTTGTAGCTATATTTGAATTATATGTTATGTGAAATGTAAATATTGGTAATGGTTAATGTTAATTGTTAATTATATAGATAGTTTGAATAATTTAAGCACGATAAAAGAATATAACCAATTTGCATGAAAATTTGCCAACTTAGCACCCACTCAAGGGAAAATAGGGAAATATATCCCCATCTTTTACAAATTAGGGAAATATATCCCCAAATTTTTCTGTTAGGGAATTATATCCCAAAGTATAATTCTGTTAGGGAATTTTGTCCTCTTGTGCTGACTAAGCAGTTAAGTGTCATGTGGCGCTGAGGTGGTATTTGACTCAATGCCACATGGTGCCACATCAGCACCACATGGAAAATGATGTGGCATTTTAACTTTAAAATATATAAATATTAATTAAAAATAAAAATATAATTGTAAAAAAAGTAAAAATTTATATAAATAGTTATAGTTTTATTTTACTCTTTTTTCAATAATAATTTAATTTTTACTTAATATTTACATAACTTTATTTTGTTTTTTAAATTATTATTAAAATATAAAATTATAAGTTGAGTTATATATATATATAGATATTATATATACAGTATGTATATTAATAATATTTATTTTATTTCGTTCATAAAAATAAACGAATATTTATTTTATATTAAAATATTATTATAAAATAATAATGACAATAATAATAATTCAGATTTTTTATTATTTTAAAAATTCACAAGAAATCTGAAATCTTTTTTAAAAAATAATAAAAAAATCTGAATTTTTATTATAATTATTATTATTTTACTAATATTTTTTTAATACAAAATAAATATTCATTTATTTTTATGAATGAAATAAAATAAATATTACAAATATACATACTGTGTATATAATATATATATATATATATATATATATATATATATATAACTCAACTTATAATTTTATGTTTTAATAATAATTTAATGAAAAAAAGTAAAGTTATATAAATATTAATTAAAAATTAAATCATTATTGATAAAAGAGTAAAATAAGACAATATATATAAATTTTACTCTTTTTTCAATTATATTTTTATTTTTAATTAATATTTATATATTTTAAAATTAAAAATGTCACGTCATTTGCCATGTGGCGCTGATGTGGCAACATGTGGTATTGAGTCAAATACCAACTCAGCGCCACATGGCACTTAACTGCTTAGTCAGCACAGGAGGACAAAATTCCCTAACAGAACTATACTTTGGGATATAATTCCCTAACAGAAAAACTTGAGGATATAATTCCCTAATTTGTAAAAGATGGGGATATATTTCCCTATTTTCCCCCCACTCAAACTGTTAAAGATAGAATAAATCTACTTCTCATTCGATTATGATCTCAAAGTGAGATATATATAGGTACAAGTGTATGCATAAAATAAGGAAAATATAACAAACAAATCTATCTATTTGAAGTATCTATATCTTTAGAGGTTCTCTTGATCATCCTTGATATCGTTCACACCCCCGCAAGCGCAACATCAGATTGTTGGAGACGCAAAGCTTGGTTCAAAAGAATTGGAAGCTCGGTCGTGATAGGCTTTTGGTGAAGATATCCGCCACCTGCAACGTAGTGGGAACAAACTGAGTAGTTAAACGGTCGGACTGAACGAGCTGTCGGACGAAATGAAAATCAATCTTAATGTGTTTGGCTCGCTTATGTGACGCGGGATTTAGAGTCAGGAAAAGTACGCTCTTATTATCACAAAGCAAGGTTGGAGTAAAGCAAGGTGGAGAGTGAAGTTCATGGAGGATATTGGTCACCCATGCAAGTTCAGTGAAGGTGTTGGCGAGGGCTTGATATTGAGACTCAATGCTCGATTTGGACCGAGATAAATTGCATACCCATACGTGGAGCATTGAGTATCGATACACCGTGCCTAGTCAGCGTCGGAGTATCCTAGAAGCTCACAGGGGCCAGGCTGGAAAGAAAGACCGAAAGCAAGGGTTCCCTTAATGTAACGGAGTATGCGTTTGACAGCCTGAAAGTGATCATCTGTCGGTCGCTTCTGAAATTGGCTCACCATGTTGACAAAGTAGGCAATATCGGGTCTTGTAATTGTCAAATATTGAAGTGCGCCAACAAGAGATCGATAGAGAGATGGGCCATGAAATTCGGTACGTGCAACAGCAAATGAGGCACCTCAAGAAAGTTGTGTTGCAACCGGCTTCGAGTCAAGCAGCTGGGAACGAGAGAGAACATCATACGCATATTTATACTGATTAAGAAACAACCCTGAAGAGGTATATGAAACTTCTAATCCAAGAAAATAACCCAACTTGCCGAGATCTTTTGTGGAAAATATTTCATTTTGGAGGCATGCTAGAAGAGCAGAGATAGCCGAAGGGTTGCTTCCTGTGGAAATTATATCATCAACATAAATAGGAAGATAAATTGTCGAGTTGTCACGGAGCAAGATAAATAGAGATGTGTCGGCCGAGTTGCATAAAAAACCAAAAGTAATAAGAAAGTTGCAAAATCAGGTGTACCAAGCGAGAGGCATTTAACGTAGGCCGTAGAGAGCCTTCTTCAAACGACAGACGTGATCTGGAAATTTGCGATCGATGAACCTAAGAGGTTGCTCCATGAAGATAGGTGTTGTCAATAAGCCATTTAGAAATGCATTCTTGACATCTAACTGATGAAGGGGCCAGGAATGCATAACAACTAATGATAAAAATGATGCGAATGGTGGCAGCTTTGACGACGGGGCTGAATGTGCGAGTAAATTCAGAACCAGGATGTACCTTGAGCTATAAGACGAGTTTTCTAATAGTTGATAGTTCCATCTGCACGTAGCTTTGTCCTATACACCCATTTAGAGCCAACAACATTTGAGTGGAGAGGGCGAGGGACAAGAAACAAGGTTTTATTTTCTTGAAAAGCATGCATCTCTTCATTCATAACATGAACCCATTGAGGGTGTTTAAGAGCCAATTTGATGCCCCGAGGTTCAAATGTAGTAAAGAGAGCGGAGTGAAGACTAGGCGAGTGGAGGAAAGCAAGATCAATAGGGAATTTTGTTTTAAAAATTTCGAACTTGGCACAAGTCTGCATGGGATGAGAGGGTCGTGGGTTCTGGGGCGGAGAGGGAGAGTCGTGTGGCTCAAAAGAGGGAGGATTAATAGGCGAGGGTGGAGGACTGGGTTGAGGACTATGCAGAGGAGCCGGAGCAGGGGGAGAAATATTATGTTGGTGAGTATCACAAATTTGGCAACGAGGAGAAGGTGCTGAAGGCGATGGCAAGGGCGATGGAGGTGAGGTGTTCAGGTTATGGCTTAACGAGTTAGAGGTGTCAGGAAAGGAGCATATATGTAGCTAGGAGAGAGACGTATGGGAGTTTGATTTTTATAAGGAAAACAAGTTTCATCAAACCGAACATGACGAGAAATATATACTCGCAAAGTAGCAGGATCAAGGCAACAAAATCTTTTGTAATTAGGGCTATAGCCAATGAAAACACACGACAAACTACGCGGCTCAAACTTATGTTTGACATAATCCCGGAGACAAGTATAGGCACGACATCCAAAAATACGAAAATATTCCTAGGAGGGCGTGTGCTTGAACAATACCTCATAAGGCGATTTTTTATCCAATAGAGCACATGGAAGTCGATTAATGGTGTAGGGTTTCAAACCTAGTATTGGGTTGATACCATGTTAAGATAGAATAAATCTACATCTCATTGGATTATGATCTCAAAGTAAGATATATATAGTATAAGTGTATTCATAAAATAAGGAAAATACAACAAACAAATCTATCTATTTGAAGTATCTATATCTTTAGATATATTCTCTTGATCATCCCTGATATCGTTCACACTAACATTTAAAGATATATAAAATGTCTTAATTTAAAGTTCATCCTTCTATAAAAATCTTGAATTTATGATTTAGTATTATATAGAGACGGTTGAGGTCTAAAATTATTTGGTTTACAACGAATCAAGCTCAGCCCATCACAAAGGCCCAGTGCTAAAACCATGCACCTCCCTTGTAGTAATCCAAGATCTTAATTAATTTTAAGTTAGTAATGTAGAATATAAGAAAGATATTAACCATAATAAGTGCAGTTTAAGTGCAATTTTTAGCCACAAATTAGTATTAAAATACTACTTTAAAATGAATGGTTCAAATGCACTACAAAAAAAATGGTCTATAATGGCGACGGAAATTGTCACTATAAGTATGAATTTTGTCACTATAGCATCTTAGTGACAATATTGTGTGTCCTCGCTAGGTCGTGGCTACTGAATAGTGGCTAAAGGGTTTAGTGACGAACTACAATAGTTTTCACTATTGCTCTATTTTATTGTGACTCTAATTTTCATCACTAATTCACTACTAATTAGTTACAAACTATAATTGTCACTAAAATATTATGATATAGCCACACAAATGTGTTGTCACTAAATAAACATGTTTTAGCCACCACAATAATTATCACTAAATCTTTATAATATAGTAGCATAATTTGTCGTCACTAAAATATCATGGTATAGTCACACAGATGTGTTGTCACTAAATAAACATGTTTTAGCCACAACACACTAATTATCACAAAAACTTCAAATTTAGTAACAAAATTTGTCGTCACTAAAACACCTAGCCGTTGTTGACCAGATCGTCTGAACTCACCTACACCGCACCTAATCGTCGGTCTAGCCACCATGAGCCGCAATGCCTGGAATCGCACCTAGCCCGCCAACATCAAGCCACAACTAACCACCTGCACCACACCTAGCCTACCACCACCGAGCCGTAACCAACCATCGACCGAATCCACCGGTATTTGCCACACCACAGCAATCAGGACCCACCGAGCCATCATCGCACCCACCACACCTGTGAATAATTTGGACCCTGCACATAATCATAGAAAAAATTAATATTTAGTGCTTCCAATAGGATTCGAACCCTTTACCTCTTTATTCAATCCTTTATATCAATCCACTGCACCAAATGGTTAATTATTAATATTTTGGATAATTAATATATATAAGGTAATAGTGCCTATCTATCTAAACTTAATAAATTTATGGAATCTATTTCACATCTTTGTAAATTTAATTCTTAACAACCTTATAAATTTAAAAACTACTACCCACGTCAGCGAATTCCAAGAGATAAAAATAAATGTCAATATTGATAAAATAAAATTTTATTCAATTTTATATTAAAAAAATACTACACAATATTTGCTTTTATTTCATTATTTAGAATGTGCCGAAGTGGTAATAGTTTTTAAATTTATAAGATTAGTAATAAATAAATTTGAAAAAAATAAATTTTAATAAAAAATTTATGACATAATATTTTAATTTATATTAAACATAAATTTAACATAATTATGTAATTGAAAATATAATTTATCTAAATGAAACAATTTAATATTTTGAATACGTAATTAACTCATTAAATATTTAATAATCTTAATTAATTGCATATATTTATTTAAATTACATAATTAAATTTTAATTCAATTTGGGTTTTAACTTAATTGCACATTTAAAATCTTATCACCTTTGAATAATTTTGATTTTTAATATAGTAATATAATCTTCAATCATATTTTAAATTTGATTAAATTTAAAATTTTATTAATCTTTATTACTTATACACAAATATTTATAAAATTCAATTACTCAAATATATAAAGTCAATATTCAGTTGCTATTTAATTGCCACATCAAGAATTTTGTTTAAGATGGGTAAATATCACAATATTCTTAACAAAAAATGTTATGAAATCTTAATGGTATTAGGTTGGTGGGGAACAAATTACTTAATAGAACATAATGTAGGATATAATTTCATAAATTTGGAAGTATAAAATAGAATGCCATAAATTTTAAAAGTTTTAGACATTAGGTAGCCAAAAGCAAATTGATGCTTATAAAAGTCATTAGTATTGAACTAATGGAGTTTATTAAATTTTGAGATCTTGTTAAAACATCATCAAAAATATTATTGTTGTCGAAATCAGTGATAATATACTAAATTATTGCTATTTATAATTATTGTGATAAATTTGGTTACTGTCACTATAAAGTTATTTTAGTAACAAAAAAAATATTGTCACTGGCTTTAGTGACGGTAAATACTAACAACATATGAAATTGTTACAAATTAAAAAAAAATTGTGATGAAAAAATTAATTGTAGCTAGAATAATATTTTTAATTACAAAAATTTTATTGTCACTAACATTAGTGACAATAAATATTGACAACTTATGAAATTGTCACAAATCATATTTTTTGTGACGAAAAAATTTATTGTTGCAATAGATATAGTTTAGTCACAAAAATATTATTGTCACTAACTTTAGTGACAATAAATATTTGTAGCTAATAAATTTGTCACAAATCACATTTTTTGTGACGAAAGAATTTATTGTTGCTATACATATATGTTTAGTCACAAAAATATTATTGCCACTAGTTTTAGTGACAATAAATATCCACGACTAATAAAATTGTCACAAATTGTATTTTTTGTGACAAAATGCAGAGTTGTTACTATTAACGTATTTTTAGCCACAAAAATTTAAATGTCACTGACATTATTGTCACTACATATAATTTTTTTTGTAGTGATGAGAACACATATGGAATGACATATAGAGTGCATCATCAATTAAGATATAAATTACTATATATAGTATATTACTAAAATAGCAAATACCTTTATGACTAAGCATAACTAATGGTGGGCTACATGTAAGAGGTGGCAAAGCTATCTACTTGATGGCAAAGACACATAAGGCCACATATGCAAGTAAGCAAGGCTATGTTATTGATTAACCAAGCCTAAATGATGACTAATGAAACCTATAAGCTAGGATTCTCCAACTATAAATAGGAGTTGAAAACATAGTTAGACTCACAAGTTTAAGGTAAAAGCTTGTCTATATTTATATTCTTTTCCACTTCACACACCAATATAGCACCTTTATACTTAGATTAATTATTTTATGAGTAAAGGAGGATTATTTACTTTCATTCTAGGTATTTTGAAGATAATCTAAACAAGAGATACTTTCATTTTACAAGTAAAGAAAGATGTGGGTTTCTCTATGTGTAAGCGTGTTGTTAAGGTTATAATCATTGTTGCTAATGTGTTATTTGCATGAAAATGTATGGATCCTTATGGATCAAAGCATGGATATGGATTCTCATGGATCAAAGCATGGATATGGATCCTCATGGATCAAAGCATGGATAAGGATCCTTCGGGGTCAAATGAAAGGAGCTTTATAGCTCATATGTTATGTGTTTTCTTGCAAATTTCGCATTTGGTAATTGATTATAACTGCTTACAAGAACCCACTGAGTTTATGCTCATTCCTATAAATCTTATTTTATCACAGGATGAAGAGTAAGGTGGGAGGGCTTGATATCGAGATGCAAGTTCTTCTTTTTGTCAAGATATTTAGTAAAGTTACCTTTTGATCAAATGCTTTTAAGCTATTTTGCTTAGTTATGTAAATTATTAAAAATGATATGTTGAGTATTTAAGTCTTATTCAAAGTTTTTTATTTCCTAAAACTTTTATATCATGTCTAGTACATAATTTAAAGTAGGGGTTTACATAGTGGTATCAGAGCAGGTCTACTTTCATGTAGACTTGAAAAACAAAATTTTAAGGATTTTTGGAGGAACTATGCTCTTGAATCAAGCCACCCAACACCTACTCTCGAGGTATGTATTGATTTTCATAAATTTTAGTATGATTTTGGAGTTAAGGATAATTTGGTAGATAAAAAATAACTTATGATGTTTTCTCTTTTTCTTTAGAATGTGCATCAATTAAATTACGATATATTAAGCATGAAATATTTAATATGGCAACTCATATAGCATGTGTAAAGATGATATTTGTTTCTTTCTTAGGATGGCTGCTTGTAATGAAAAATGTAATCACCCTAAAATTAAAGTGGAACCAGACGATGGAGTATGTCGAGACTATTTAGTACAAACACAAGGGTTGGAAGGGTTAGATTCTTATATCATATATCTTACACAAAAGAGGAATAATGTCTTAAGTTATGGGTATCATGTGTCCGATGTTGAAGCCACTCGTAAGCTTATCGAATCGGTGAGATATGATTTAAGGCCTTTAGCAGAAAAGGTTTTCAATGAAATGGTGGAGGTAAATTCTTATGAGGTTTTAAAGATAAACTATATCGACTATTGCAATCGTCTTATAAAGGAATGGCGTAATAAGGGTGAAGCATGCCACAAAATAAATATAAGTAAAGATAGGGTAAACATGTTCCGGGGTGAAATTGATGAATTGAGGATGGCTATAGGTTATTGTGATAAACAAATAAAGTTTTACGGTGATCAAAGGGAACAATTTGTACAACGTATCATGAGTCACCAAGGAGAGATCGAAGACCATCGACTCATGAAGGATGTTACTTATGAAGAAGTCGGGCTTGTAAATAATGATGAGGATCCAGTGGAGTGGTTCGATGGCGAAACTTGTTCAAACATGTTGGTTGTAGGGCAAAATGGCAAGAAGGAGGACTACCACCGTGGAGCCTGCTCGAAATGAACGAAAGCCAAGGAAGTCATCATCCTATGTAATAGGAAAGGATATTTCTATATATATACATATGAACTAAGGATAGGTCAACCCAATTTTGTTAATGTAGGGGTAGACCATAGGATATTAATAATTGATGCATACTTTTGTGGTATAAAGTTAGGGTTCTACTTGTCTATATATAGATATCTATTTCGTATCTATGATTTCCTTCTATAGATGTTATAACTATTTTTTTTGTAAACCTATAATAACTTATATTTATAACAGAAAGCTATGCCACCAAAAAGGGTAACCAGTGTTAGGCACGAAACGAGTGAGGAGAGCTCGTACACGTCAACTCCAAATAATTCTGGAGCAAATTTCGCCCAAGAATTCCTACAGACCCTCCAAGGGCTATTACAGCAAGGAGGACTTCTATCTGGAGCATGAAATCCCCGGACACCACAAGGAGATCGCGCCAACGATGTAGTTGAGCAGTTTCATAGACTCTCGCCCCTAGATTTAGAGGAAATGAAGGGCTAATTGCTACTGAAGAATGGCTGATAGAAATGGAAAGGATCTTTGATCATATGGGATGTACAAACTCCTAAAAAGTCTCATGCGCTATTTTTCAATTAGCGGAGGATGCAAGATACTGGTGGATTTTGAAATCCCGTACAATGACTGAAGCGCAGAAGAAGAATTTGAAATGGGAAGATTTCAAAGAAATGATTATGGACAGATACTTTCCTCAATCCATACGTGAGGAGAAAGAAGCTGAATTTTTCAATCTACAACAAGAGAGGATGTCTGTAATGGAATATGAAAGGAAGTTCAACCAATTATCAAGATATGCACCTCATCTTGTCGATACCGAAGCTAAAAAGACTAGATGCTTCGAAAGAGGGTTGCGGCCAGAGATTAGTGGAGTGGTGATAAATGTAGAAATAGTGCAGCAAATAAATTTATAGATCCAAAGGTATGTCGAACCCACAGGGATAGTGCAACGAAGTCATCTCATGTACTGGACACAAATTATCAATTCTTTGTTTGAGTGAACCAATTTTGAATAGGGTTTTTGTTTTCAAAACAGAAAAATAACTTGGGAATAAAATTCAATAATAAAAAACACTGATTCTAGGGAAATCAACCAATCCAATTCAACATGCATAAATAATCAATCCAAACCCAAAATAATTATTAAGGTGGGAAATCTGTTAAATTGGAATTAATTCCTTTGTTGGGCAATTAAAACCTAAATTACTAGAAAGTGAATTTTACCTCTCGGTCTCAAGAACACAAACTA
>JAPKLW010002099.1:0-49380 GCA_026898455.1 Plectranthus barbatus
CGATACAAAAAATGGGTTCCCCACCCCTATTTATAGACAGGATAGGGATGGGGGAGTGCGATCTATATGAGGTAGAGGATAGGGATCTTTCGGACACGCCTTGTTGAGATCGGTGAAATCGATGCACACCCTGTTTTTGCTGTTCTTCTTTTTTACCACGACTACGTTGGTGAGCCATGTGCGGTAGTGCACCTCTCGGACAGACCCGACTTCGAGGAGTTTTAGAATCTCCTCGTTGATCGCTTGGTTCTTTACTGCGGAGAACTTCTGCCGCCTTTGCTGAACGGGCCTGTAGTTGGGATCGACTTGTAGGCGGTGCGTGGTAACAGAGGGGTCGATTCCCGTCATGTCCTGGTGAGACCAAGCAAAGACGTGGGTCTTTCGGCGGAGAGAGTTTGTGAGTTCGTTCCGGACATCTGGTGCGAGTTCTACTCTGATAAATGTTGTTCAGGTCGGGTCGGTGTCGTCTATTTTGATTTCTTCTAGCTCCTCGGCTTCGGGCCAAGCTGAGGGGGTCGATGTCGAATCATGGTGCTATGCGCATACAACTCTGAAGCTTGCATAATAGCAGTCTCTCGAGGCCTTTTGTTCACCCCTGATTAGGGCTGGCAATTCGTGCGTGTTGGGTCATTATCGTGTCGACCCGTTAAGAACACAAGATTTCGTGTCGTGTTCGTGTTGTGTTCGTGTCGGATCGTGTTATATGATAATATATCGTGTTATCCAATAATTATATCGTGTTCGTGTCGTGTCGTGTCGTGTTCGTGTTATCTATTATTTTTTTCTTAAAAGATTTTCGTGTTCGTGTCGTGTTTGTGTTATGTTCGTGTCAGATTCGTGTCAATATCGTGTTAACAGGTAATAATTGTTTCGTGTTAACAGGTAATTATCGTTTAAACTTGTAATTATCAGGTTCTTAACAGATAATTATCGTGTTCGTGTTCGTGTCGTGTTTTGTCGTGTTCGTGTCGTGTCGCATCGTGTTGTGTTTAACCCCAATATTATCGTGCGGGTTCGTGTTGTGTTATCGTGTCGTGTCAGAAATTGCCAGCCCTACCCCTGATCATCTGAATCTCCCATGGAGTGGGGAACTTCAGGACTTGATGGTATGACGATGGGATTGCTTTAAGCTCATAGATCCAGGGTCTTCCTAAGTTGGCGTTGTGTGCGGAGACGGTATCCACCACCTGAAACTTCACGTCCAGGTTTAGTCCCCCACAGTACATAGGTAATGTGATTTCCCCTACGGTTCGTTGTTGATCGCTGTTAAAACCGTAGAGTGTCATGGTGACCGGTTCTAGTTTGCTCATCGGGACTTGCATTTCTTTCAAGGTTCGGAGGAACATGATGCTCGCCGAGCTTCCGTTGTCCACAAGTAACCTCTTCACTTGACAGTTGGAGATTAGTAGCGATATTACGAGTGCATCGTGGTGAAGTGAACGAGACCTGGCACATCATCGCTAGTGAACTCAATCACTTCGTGGCCTTGTTTGGAGTTGATGTGGTAAGGCTCTTGGTTGAGGACTCGACGGGCTATTTTAGCTATCGAACGTGACTTGCCGCTGATCTCGGAACCTCCAACGATGACATGGATAGTTCGTTCAGCTGGTGGGGGTTTGTTTTGGGGCTTGGTGTTCCCGGATGGATTGGTCTGCCTTCCCCTCGTCCACGTGTTCTTGCCCTTGTTGGTTAGATATTATGTGAGGAAGCCGTTCTTTAGGAGCTTTAGAACCTCCAGGCGAAGGGCCTGACACTCCTCGGTTTTATGTCTATGGTCGTTGTGGAAACTGCAGAACTTCTTTTCATCCCATGTCTTTGGATCTGATTTCATCTTCCTCGGCCATTTGACTGCATTGCCGAGGCTTTTGAGTACGTTGTTGACCAGGTAGTTTTGGTTGATACAGAGATTGTAGGGTACCTCACCGACTCGAGGCGTTCGGCTATAAGGATGATCGCATCTTGACCGACAATCGCTCTGATAATCTTTTCGATCGACATACCTTGAACTTGAAGATTTGTTTTTTGGTCGATCTCTTCTGTACGGGTCGGCTAACTCGTACGCTCTTTGCTCGTTCATACGTGCGATGCGGTTCAGTTCGTCCTCTTCCCAATTGATTTCGGCCCAGGCCTGAGCGAGGGCCGAGTCCATGTCGTAACAAGGGTGGCTGGTCAGATCGCGGTAGAGCTTTGACGTCACATCCAGCCCATTCTTGAAGGCGAAAACTACGGTCAGAGGAGGGCAGTTCGGTATCGAGGCAAGTTCCTGATTGAACCGACCGACGTACGATCTTAGCGACTCTCCCTTCTTGATGCGTATACTGTTTAGTGCATCTGGATGTTTGGCTATTCTCCTGTAATTCGAGTATTGCTTCCGAAAGGCTATGTGCAGCTCGGAAAAGGTGGAGAAGGAATTCCTCGGTAGGTTGACGAACCACTGGAGGGCTGGTCCCGTAAGGCTGGATCTGAAGCTCTTGCACATGCATGCTTCACAAAGGTCGGCGGGGATGGATGTGGTGAGCATCTTTTGTTTATATAAGGTCATGTGGTCCTCAGGATCAATTGTATTGTCGTATAGTAGGAACGAAGGAGGCATGAACCTTGCCGGGACGTCCGTATTGGTGATGTTGGGTGTGAATGGTGAATCTGCGTAGCTATCATGGGGTATCAGTGCATCTGTGGGTATCATGCCCGGGATCCTGGTGAGTAACTTCTCGAAGTTTGTCATTCGAGCTTCATGTCGCCTTTCGTATTCGCTCCTCAGCTGGGGCACTCTGTGCTGCTTAGTGTGGAAGCACTCGGACGGTCGGATAATGGTTGCCCCTGAGGCTTCGCGTCCAGGGTTCCTCCGTTGGGTGGGTCGACATTGATGATGTCGTCCAGCTCCTGTGTGAGGTTCCTACGGGTATCGGCGTGTCTGTCGCCCGTAGGAGGCTCTTTGATGATCGGTTGATTCCTTTGAGCTCGTTCCTTTTCCTAGCGGAGCTGGTGATTCTCTTTTCGCAGTGAGTGATTTGTGGCATGCAGCTCCATAATTCGGGTGTCCATCTCCTTCACGAGTTTTTTGTTCTCCTCAGATTCCTTGGCGAGATGTATTAGTATGGCGTTTAGCATATCTGGGGGGTCTCGTTCTGATTTCCACCTTGGTTTCCGGTTCTTTCATTGTTACCTGCATTTAAGTCAGAAAAATAGCCCCAAGAGCCCCACGGTGGGCGCCAAATGTTGAGGTTCGAATTTCGGGATGTAGAAGCTCTTGGAACTTTATCAGATGACAACAAGCAACAACAAGCTAAGATGAACGAATCAAAGAAAAACGGTAATTAAACGAGAAAAATGAGACGACAATCTGGAATATATTATCAAATCAGAAGCGAAATTGGCAGTGTTACAGCGTAATTTTTGTAATGGGAAAATCGATACAAAAAATGGGTTCCCCACCCCTATTTATAGACAGGATAGGGGTTGGGACGTGTGATCTAACCCTAGGTGTCGGCTACCCGCGGTTCGCCGTAATCCTAGGAATAGTTCCGGATTTTTCGGGGTCGGTTAGGGTTCACAATGGTCGCGCGCCGCGGACTGCTAGGGTTCCTCTCTTTGGAGCGCTCGACTCCGACCCTTTAATGTGCTCGGTACCAAGGAGTGGAGCGCCTCGGTGGAGATCACTTGACTTAGGCGATTTCCGCTTCTCTGTCGCTCCTGGTGGACTTGCTGCTTGGGTCAAATCATTACTTGGGCCGATGTGCTTATCGGGCCTGGGCTTCGTGGGCCTAACCCCAACATTTTCTATTATATTAAATATAAATAAATCTTTGCATCTATCTAAAAAATACTTCTTTAATAATTTATATTTTTTTTGTTTCATAATGAGTTGATAAATTTAAAACACTAAATTCATTCTTCTTAAACATCGAATTTTGTTTTTAGGTATATTGTTTTCGGATTAAATGCATAAATAAGATGAGATGCTCATCGCTTTGAAAATTGCTAGACACGTGAATCAAAGTTTCATTTATAGTTTAACGTTACATTTCTATAACGTAAATAATAGCAACGATTAATTAGTAGCTTACCCGTGACAAAAACAAACAAACAAACAGAAAATAAATGAATGTCTTTAAAAATTTATGAATTCCAATTATTCATTTTTTGAGACCAATTCAATGGTTCATCTTTACATAGACTAACTCAAAATTAAAGACATGACTATACCTTTCTTTTCTTCTTTTCCGCATATTTTTTGTACCTGAAGTAACGTTTGGAATAACCATCCATGCCTGACTGTTATAGATATGACAAAATGAAATCATTTTTTTCCAAAGAAAAAAACAATGAGTAGGAAGTTAATAAAATTCGAAGACACATGGCTTTCATTCCAAGTAGAATTTTAAATTTTAATAATATTCCGATGATATATGTCACGCGCCACACGTGTGCGTGCACGAATGCGACAGCGTAAATTGCAACTCTTCATCAACGCCCCTTTTTAAGGGAAATACTTATCTTTTAATTCCTTATTTTATTTACAAACATCTAATTAAATCAGATTAATTATAGTTAGATGCCTTTACACGACCGCCTCAGAACTCCGTTAACGACAACTCATTTCCGCATCCATCTCGCGACGGCGACCATAACGGCGACCGCGGTTGCTTCCTCCTCCGAAAGTAGTCTTTTATATCGATCCCGCCTCCCGCCGCCACCTTCGCCTCGTCCCTCGACGGCAGAAACGGCGGCCGTGACACTTCAGTTAGCAGTTCCCATCTCAACCCGTGGAAGAAATGGTGCTCCTTGATCTCCGCCGCGCCTCTCTGGTACCCCAGGCGGCGCGTGGGATCCTTATCCAGTAACTTTCCGATCAAGTTGGTGAGCGGGTCGGGTTTGGCGATGTATTCGGGCTGGCAGAGGAGTATTTTGCGGAACGTGTCTTTGCGGTTCTTGCCTTTGAACGGCGTCGTACCGTACATCATTTCGTAGGCGAGGACTCCCAGCGCCCACCAGTCGACGGCGAATTCATGCCCGTCTCCTCTGATGACCTCCGGCGCCAGGTATTCCTCGGTGCCGACGAATGAATTGGAGCGCTCATTGGCCAGGAAATCGTGGTTGGGATTCCTCCGGCTGACGGGGGAGACACGCGCGCTTTTGGCTTTCTTCTTCACGTTGAAGGCGTGGTGCCGGATGTTGAAACGGGTACGGATCCGGGGCTTGGATTTGGGGTACATTTCCTGCTCCGTATCGGAATAGAAGCAGGGATTAGGGGCCGGGGCGTGTCTGTTTCGAGGGGGCAGATCACGTGACAGGTCGAAGTCGGTGAGCGTCACGTGACCCGACTGCTGGACGAGGATGTTTTCGGGCTTGAGGTCTCTGTACACGATGCCCTGCTCGTGGAGGTGTTGGAGAGCACAGATGATCTCCGCCAGGTAGAAGCGGATGACGGCGGAGGAGAAGACGTGATCGTTCTGGCGGTAGCGGAGGACGTTGAGGTCGCCGCCGGGGCAGAAGGGGATGCCCCAGTAGATAAACTCGTCGTCTTCGGAGGAGCAGATGAGGTGGGGCAGGAAAGGGGCGCCGCCGCCGAAACGGCTGAGGACGGAGATTTCGTGGCGGGCTCGGCGGTCGGCGTGATGGTGGACGGAGGCCTTCTCCACCACCTTGAGAGCGAAGTAGTGGTCTTCAGAGTCGTTACGGACGAGGAATACGGTGCCGGTGGCGCCTTTCCCTAGTATCTTCACGGCTCGTAGGTTGTTAATGTCGAGCGCCGGCGTCGGCGTCGGAGTTTTATAGCTATCCATTTTGGGTTTAGGAGAATGTTGTTGTGATTGTTAATCAGGGAAACGCAAGGTTAGAAGATATATATATATATTATATTGTATGCAAAGAGACAAGGCGGGGGCCGTTTCTGTTGTATATGTGAGCGACGGAGTGAGTGCGTTGCCACTATACCTTGTTTTGGGAAATTACAGAATCTTTACCCTAAAGTCTCGAGAATACTCCAATTTCTCAAATCTCGATATTATTCTTCAATTATTGACTAATTTTTAAATTTAGATTTATGGTTGAAATCTTTATAATATTTAGAAAAAATCGATTATTTACATTAGAAAATATCATATTTATATTAAGTTCAATTATTTTAAAAAGTGAGTTTAATGTATGAAGTGTGTTTTTGTGAGATAGTGAGATATTTGAGCGCATTATGTTTGAAATTCATTTTACATTGCACATAGTTAATTATGAATATATTTTACATAAATTGTATTATGTTCGGAATGTGAGTTCTAAACGGAAACTAATTACTGAAATATATTATTTCCATTTGGATTGAAATGTGCTATTCATAAAGAAAATATTTCGATCTACAAAAACACTGTCTCGCACAAGCAGGGGCGAAGGCAACCTTAGGCTGGGCAGGCTGTCGACCCCCGGCGGCCGGAATTTTTTTATAGTTATACTTCAAAAAAAATTGTAAGACTCGATCCAACGTGATATGGTCAAGCCTCCAGAACTTGAAGTCTACCTCCGCCCTAGCGTACAAGTTTTTGCTACTTTTTATAATTAACAAATCTGATCAAATAAATTATATATTCATTATTCTTAGAGTACAAAAATATTAATCTTACAATGCTAAATAATTTTATATTTTAAACTGATTTTAGTTAACGAATTTACTCAAGAGTCGAATACGATAAATTTTAATTAACTTTATTAAACAAGTTCAAACAAATATTTGTTCAATAAAAATTCGATTAGATTTTATTCATTTACACCCTGTTTTGTTCTAAATCATATATAGTTGGATACCTTTTTTAAACATGTAATAATTCACAAATTTAAATTTGAAAAAGCAATTGCATTAGTCATACGCTCAAGGAATCTTTGGCGATCATAATTTGAGCCACTCAAAAGCCAAATCACACAACTCACAATCTTGTATAAAAGTAAATCATTGCACGACTACAGCTTGTATGAATTCTTTCTACATAATGACTTGGTTTGCGCATGTTGAGGGTCACACGTGCGAGATGTTTTTTAGATTTTTTTTAATTTTCTTTTTATTTCCTTAAAAAAAAAAAGAAATAAAGAATATTGTTGTTTATTTATTTATTAAGAAATAAACAACAGACAAAATGCGGTTTTGTACGGTTATCAATTATTCACATGGGCCTTCCCATAATCCAAGGAAAATTGCTATATTTAATTTCTATATTTTCTTAATAGGATTAACAACATATATCTCAATGTAGGCTGCACATGTTGACTCCACGCTTTATAAAATATAATATGAATTTGTGCATATTTGTAATTTATATAAGAAAATATTATATCCATTAATACATAAAATCTACCTTCGCAAATCAAATAATGACTTCTGCCAGTCAATGCATTACATCAATAATTCGCTCGATCTTATTCATTAATTTGTTGTAATGAAGGGTACATTTACTGCACGTAAAGTCATTAAATAACTAAAACTAATTTTTGTGCTATTAATATTGCTTGTTTTTATTTTTATTGAAACAATTTATTTGTAATGAAAATGTAATACCCGTGTTTACTAATATGTATAGTAGTGAATCTGATTTTCATAATTATATAATCAAATAAGGTAAAAAAGAATAAAATTCAAATACTTGCTAGAACAAACCCATTATAACGTTGAATCACTTCAATATTTGAATTTAAAATATATTACCTTATTCTTCTGTAATTGTAAACTAAATTCAAAATTTAGAGGGTAAGAGAATTTTATGATTGCAATTCGATTATAGCTTGGTGACTACTCAATTTGTTTGCTTGAGACAGAGAGGTACGTAGAGTAAAATCTATACATGAGATGCCCATTATCATTTTACCTACACATAAATGATTATTAACACACACGTGCACACGTGCTGGTGAATTTGGTTTGACCTTTTGTAATATCCTCTTTTAGGGAAAAACATTCCATTTATAGTCGGAAAATTGATTACCTTCTTACACAGAGTCAATTCAAAAAATTTAAGCCAAAAACTACCTCTAAATAATTTAAACGGGTTTTAACCATACTCAAATAGGTTCATTCATTCAAAATAAGGTTTATTAACTCTAATTAGGGTATATTAGATAGGTTTGAGTTGAGTTAATGAATAAAATTCGCCTAAACCATTTAGGCGTGCCTAACTTGAGACCTTCCCAAAATCCAATAATTTTCATTATAGGTCTAGATTGGTTTTCATTTCAATATCTCTTTATTTAAAAATAAAATGAAATAAAAATTCAGAAACTTGCTCATTTACTATAGATTTGATGGGAAAAATATGCTTTTTTTCCATGGTAGTAAAAACAAACATAGCAATGAAATTTATGCAAGTTTTCGTGAAAGCAAAAAAAAAAAAAACAGTTAGCAGCATTTTCATATAAAAGAATAAATACTTTTGTAAAATAAAAGAGTTTGGACTTAAAAATCCCACAATTTCAACACTTTAAGAAGCAAGAAATCTTGAAATATAATTTATTTATGGAGACATAATTTGGCCCACCTGAAAAATAATAAGCTTTTCAGAGCTGAAAAACTGTGGTGTTGTCTAACGCCATGATTAGGCTGGAGAAAAATTGCCTAACCTTCTGCCAAAGTTAAAAGTGAAAGCCAAGAAATTAAAGGAAATTGCTTTTCGATGTAATATACAAATATAATAATAGTAATTATTATTATTAAAAATACTCCACTAGCTTGTATACTTTTTTGGATGAAAAGTTTTACTGCACTTTGATGATGCTTGTCGGCCATCATATCATTCTACGCCCACTCAGCCACTACCCTAATCAATATTCTGCTCCAAATTTCACCCTTAAAAGAAATATTTTTCGTATTCCATTAGTTTTTGCTATATATATGTGTATATATATATATATATATATATATATATATATATATATATCATAGTTTTTAAACCCTGTATCATTTCTTGCTCCATTTGTGTAGCTTCCATTATACATATCAACCGTGGAAATGTTGATAGGATTTAAATGTTAACAAAAATTATTATATGCTAATGAAGTTATATTAACATTTAAATTTCAATCATCATTGGTGATTATTAATATTTGGAAATCTTATTAAACGTCTAACATTGATTTGGAAAAATAATTCAGGTCACTATACAATGTTTAAGAGCATCATTCTCCTTATCAGTTGGTATTGTAGAAGAATGAGTGATAATAATATACTGTTTGGAACGGAGTTTCAGTTCAATTCTTAATTTGATGTTTTGATATGTCAAAACTTACTTTAGAACTAAGTTTCTAGAATTATCAAATGTAATTATTGTATAGGAAGAATTGTGCAAGTTGTATAGAAACTTAGATGCTGAAGACCGAGCGAAGATCAGAAACTTAGTTCCTGATGAAGTCATTCAAGAAGATAAAGCTCGAAATATGATGAACAAGTGTTCGTGCTTAAAACTTAATACGGCCAGAAATTTAGTTTTTGGAAACTAGGTTTTGGAAACCGAAACTGAGTTTCACTAAGTATGGCGGATGCCCATACTGACTTTGGAATGCCAGTATAGAGATTCAGTTTTTTCAATAGCACGTGAAACACAAGTGTTCGAAGTCAGAATTAAAGGCACTTCAATGCTGAGTCAAAATCAGTACGAGGATGTCTCATACTTGGATTTCTCGGACTAAAACTTAGTCTGACAAGAGCAGGTGGAAAGTGCACTGCCAAAAGCATAAAGCAGGCGGCTGAGCAGACAAAAGTATGGGCTATGGTTGGACGACATTCAATATGTCTCTAACGACTTGATTTATGTATCTAACGGGTGAAAATCAAATTTTCTCCCTGAAGACTTTAAATAGCTCGACACTTCAACCTGAAAAGGTAACAAACTCTCACAAAAAGCCATGCAGAAGCTCTGTCGAATTTCCAACTCTAAGCTCTCTGATATTTCGTGTACTTCATACACGAGACTTGAGTTTATAACTCAAGTTATCATTTCGTTCTATCTTTTCTAAGCACGAGGCCAATGCTTTTAGCTGAAGCTACACTCTTGGAGAATATAACTTTCTAAAGTTATATTCATAGCAATCAATACCTGTTAGGAATTAAGTTTTAGTTTCCTCCTTAATTTAATATTTTGATATGTCAAAACTCACTTTAGTTTTTCAGTCTATAGAGTTCTAAATTGTAATCCTCTTATAGGATCAATTGAGTTGTAATAGAACTCAGTAGCTGAAGACCGAGCATAGGAAATGCTCGAGAATTGAAGAAGTGTACGTGCGTGAAACTTGGTTTCACCAAGTATGGCCAAGGCCCATACTGAGTTTGGGTACTCAGTATAGTGATTACTATATTGACTTATAAGAAGTTAGTATGAGGGTTTGCCATACTGACTATGGGAAGTCAGTATGAGGGCTGCCTATACTGACTATGGGAAGTCAGCATGAAAGCCTTTACCTTTTTAAGCACGTGGTACACGAAGACAATCAAGCTTAGTCAGATTTCGACAATAGCTCACTAAGTAAAAGTCAATACGAGGGTATCCATACTTGGATTCCTCAGACTAAAACTTAGTCTGACAAAAAGTTAGTGAAAAGTACACTGACACAGCAGGAGCAGAGCAAAGCAGACTTATAGCATGGGCTATGATTGGACGACATTCTCCATGTCTCTAACGACTGGATTAATGCTCACAGGCTACCTCCTCCCAATTATCAATTTGTGTCAGCAGGTCCAATTTCAGTCGTCTCTATCTCTCCGGTACCATCTCGTGTACTAGCTTTGGATGATTATCGCGTTATCGTGGCAGAAAGATGTGCTACCCCGGATTATTTCCAATCTGTAATAGTTACCCGGATTTATTGAAAGGAAATTTCTTCTAATTAAAGGATTATGAATTAAGTTGGATTGAGATATTGAAGTTTATATTATTGGAAGATGAATTATATTAATTCCAAGTTGGGAAATTATTTGGAGTTCAACCAAGAATTGGGGTATTTTATTGAAATTTGAATGAATTGATTTGAATAAGGTTGGAAGTATTAGATTATTAAAGTTGGATCATGAGATTGAGAACTTAAAGATTATGGGAGGAAGAAGTAAGTAAGTTGATTATATTAGAATTATTGAGGAATTATAATCAAATACATGATTATATATATATGTATATATATTAAGTGGGGATTATATTATACAGCTATATATATAGAAATTATGCAATTTTAAACCTTATTTTATAAAAACCTAGAGAGAGAAAGTGTGTAAACCTTCCCCACCCCAAGAATCCCGTCAGCCTGTTTCCGACGCTAGTTCCGACCAATTCCGGCGACCTTCCGGCAAGTGACCAACACCATCTTGTAGCTGCCGTCGAGAGCTTCGATTTGAGTACTCGTGGGCTACGAGGGGATGAGTAACGAGGAAGTTATAGGTGTTTGAAGAGAGGTATGAAAATGTTGCGAAAATCCAATTTCTTTAATTTTAAATCTCCAGTTTCCGGCCAAATTCCGACCTTTTGACCGTAGATTCGTGTTCCTGATATCGTAGGGAGTATTCGCACGTCAAGAACGGAGCATTTGGACACCGGAAAACCTCAACCGCCGCCGTGAACGGAGGAGTTCCGGCTAGGTAGTTCATGTCATTCTTTTTCGTTGTTTTTCTGAGTTTCAAGGCCATATTCGTGTTCCTCATGGTCTGGGGAGCTCGAATATGCAATTGCATGTTTGATCGACCGGTGAAATCGCGAGATATAGCGATTTGCAGGTTCAGCTCCGGCGACTCGCGATAGGGAAGACCCGTGTCGACCGACACAAGAGTGTGTCGATCGACACAGGGTTTGATCGAGGTGGGAAGATCAACCTTGTGAAGTCGATCGACACAGTTCGTGTCGATCGACACAAAAGCGAGTCATCGGGCGACATGTCACATTTGTGTCGACCGACACAAGATTAGTGTCGATCGACACAAGGAGGTCGATTTGGTGGATCGATCGAAGTTATGTCGGTCGACGGGGATTGTGTCGACCGACGGGGAACTTCGACATGCCGTGTCGACTCGTGTGTGTGTCGAGCGAGTTGGGTCTGTGTCGACCAGGGTTGTGTCGACTGACACAGAACCCTGTCGGTCGACACAGAGGCTCATCATGTCATAAGTTATCGTCCTATCTTAGTTCTTTCGAGTCCTATTTATATACGATTAAGATGTATCGTCCTAAATATATCGTATTGACTCGAGAACCCCATTTGATTGTAGGAATCTGAAAGCAAGGATTGTTGAGCACACACTAGCAGAAGCATCTAATTAAAAGCCAAGAACGAGGTGGGAAACTATTTCAATTATAAAAACAAAATGCGTGTTTTCTTTCCAAAATGTGTATAAACTGTTTTGCTTTTAAAATGAAACTGCTATGCTTGTTTTGTGTTATCTTATCTGTCCTCTGTCGTTTCCCAACGACAAGAGAGAATAACTAATGAGTTTGGAACCAGATTCTCATAACTGCGCTAGAACTCAATTAGTACATATGGAGTAGCGACTCCATATGATGGGAATTGGAAGATATAAGGTGGAATTTGTTATACAAGAAAGTGGAACTGTGAATGAGAATGATGATGGAGAATTAATTGTTGAATCATAAGCGATCGGGTCTCAAAAAGGATTTCTGAGACTAGTGCACTCTAGATGACAATAGGTTGAGTGTGTATTCATTCCGAACTGATCATCATAACTCGGAAGCCGGCCAACTTCCAGTTATAACACTGAAACAGATATGATAACACTTAAAATAACACACGTGTGAAATAAAATGTTTTGGCTAACACGGATCTTTTCAACAAAACCCCGTGTTTAGCTGTGTGAGTTGCATAGCATGTTTCCTATATAATGTATGTTTTTGGCATGTTTCTCACTGGGTACGAAAGTACTCAGCCCTCGCGATATTTCTAAAACGTGCAGGTTAAGCAGCTAGGATGGAGGTAGCGGGGTGTAAGCTGGAGAAGTGTAGAGTTTCTGTAAAGAGTAAAGATCCTATGACATGTATCTTCATATACATGTCACCATCACACTACACATACCATTGCACCGCTCTCTGACTAAACCCTTCCCACTTTTGGATGTTAAAACAACTGAGTTTCCGTTTTGTTAAATTTGACTCGAAGTACTTATCTTTAATGTTTAATTATCTTTTTATTTAATTTCAAGTCTTCTTCTTGATTAAAAATGCTGAATTGCTCATCAAAACCTGAAACATCAATGTAACGTGGCCTCATAATAGGATCAATTGAGTTGTAATAGAACACAGTAGCTGAAGACCGAGCATAGGAAATGCTCGAGAATTGAAGAAGTGTACGTGCGTGAAACTTGGTTTCACCCAGTATGGCCAAGGCCTATACTAAGTTTGGGTACTCAGTATAGTGATTACCATACTGACTTATAAGAAGTTAGTATAAGGGTTCGCCATACTGACTATGGGAAGTCAGTATGAGGGCTGCCTATACTGACTATGGGAAGTCACTATGAATGCCTTTACCTTTTTAAGCACGTAGTACACGAAGACAGTCAAGCTTGGTCAGACTTCGACAATAGCTCGCTAAGTAAAACTCAGTACGAGGGTATCCATACTTTGATTCCTCGGACTGAAACTTAGTATGATACAAAGTTAGTGAAAAGTACACTGACACAACAAGAGCTGAGCAAACTTATAGCATGAGCTATGATTAGACGACATTTTCCATGTCTCTAACAACTGGATTAATGTGTCTAACGAGCAGAAATTCAAATGCTCAAGGATTCCTCTATAAATAGGTCTGCACTTCAACCTTAAAAGATGACGCATAACTAATTACGAATTCCATCAAGGAATTTCTCAGAAAGCATAGCCGACACTCTGCTCAACTCTTCACTAAAGTTCTCTAGATTTCCGTGCTTCCATACACAAGATTTGAGTTCCTGACTCAAGCTATTATTTACGTGCTATTTCTCTAAGGACGAGGCTAAAGCTTTATAGCTTAAGATAATCTTTGGTGAACATATCTTTCTAAGATATGTTCACAGCAGTCAGTCTCTTACTCTGGGATTTTGATTCTCATGGGCTTTTGCCAACCAACTGAGTTCTGGGAAGAATAACAAACATCCAACCACCGGGAAAAATGCTGCAGAGTGCCGTCCTCACTTCAACCTAAATACTAAGCTTACAAGGAGTTCCTAGGCGAGTGACCACAACAGACCGAAGGACAGAGTGCCAACGAGGTGTGCATAGATCGTAAGGAGGCTTGTATTATACTTAGTGAATTTTCCAGACCAAGTGTCTGAAGAGTGGACGTAGGATTTTTAGATCCGAACCACTATAGAATCTAGGGGTGTGCAAAACCCGATCCGATCCGACCCGACGAACCCGACCCGACCCGACTGTTTCGGGTCGGGTCGGGTCAGTTTTTCCAGCTTTCGGTTCGGGTAGCGGGTCTGATTTCTTCACCCGATAGATTTTTGGGTCGGGTGTCGGGTGTGGGATTTCGAGTTCGGGTGACACCCGACCCGACCGAATAAATATAATTTATATATATAATAATATAAATATTATTAATATTAATTAAAAATCTAAAAATATATATATCAAATACAATTTTTTTTCCTATTTTCCTAATCTTAATTCCTAAAACAGCAAAACCTAATTCCTAAATGGCTCACGATTGACGATTCACGCTCACGACCTCAACGATTCCACCAAACGGCGCCGCACCCACCATCCATCGGCCACCAGAGAGGCGGCGACCATTCCAACCCCGGCGTTGCACAGGCTATCCTCTGTCACCGCGATTCCACCGCTGCCTTCACCGCGATTCCACTGCTCCGCGTCCGCGATTCCTCTGCGTCCGCGATTCCACCGCGAGTCGCGACTGCCGGTCGCCGCCTTCACCGTCACCCTACACCGATGAACGAGCGCCATTGTGTGAATAGCGTATCACTCAAGTTCACTCCAGCAAACTCTGATTCTTCGCTGTGACTGTGAGGTGGAAACTTGTTTGAGTAAATGGAACTCGTTTGTATTCAATAAGCTGTGTGCATCACCTGTTCCAAGCTCTACATTTTTGTATAAAAGTTTAGAGATTTTCAGTTTTTCGGGTCATCGGGTCACCCGACAAACCCGACCCAAAATTCGGGTAATAGGGTCGGGTCGGGTGAGGCTGAAGTTCGGTTGGGTTTTGGGTCTGGAAAATCGGGTGATCGGGTTAGTCGGGTTTGATTTTTCGGGTCGGGTTTCACCCGACCCGACCCTAATGCACACCCCTGATAGAATCTTGTGTTCTTCATTGCGTTTATTTAAGCTTTCGCATTTATTAAGTTTTGTAAAATTGACTTTCAAATCTTCAATACTTGTCCAAGTATTGAAGTGTATATTTTGTGAAACTTACTTAAAGAACTATTGGACCTAAGTTTAACCTTTTTAAAAATCCTAAACCGAGTTTCAGTCATTTTAGGAGAACAGTGCAATTCATATTTACTTCCGCTGCATATTACGTACTCTGATTACGGGAACAAGAAGTTGTATCACGCGCCAAGGTTCATACAGATGAAGGTTGTGTTGAGTCACTTAGGACCAGATCTAGCTTTTCCTTGCACTTTGTTTGTTTTTGTACGTTTAAGCTTTGGTGCACATAGATGACACTGATCACGGGACCAACAATACCCTATTATTGGATATTGATTATCACGAGTGTTGCCAACACAATGAGTTCTGGGAAGAACAAGAAAACATTCATCGTCCAGGAAGAAGGATGCGGGGTGCATCCTCACTTCGACCTGAAGAAGTGCCAGCTTACGAGGAGTTTTTGAGCGAGTGACGTCAGCAGACCGAAGGACGGAGGTTTCTGACAAGCTGACCAACGATCGTGAGAAGGCTTGTAATACTGATACTTAGTGGATTCCCAATTAAGTTCAGAAGAGTGGACGTATAATCTTAAGTACGAACCACTATAAATATCCCGAGTCATTTACTTGCTTTCTTTAAGTTTCTACATTCTTAAGTTTCCAAACTTACTTTTAAACTTTCAATACTTGGATAAGTATTGAAATGTATATCTCGAAACTTACTTAATAATCTTCTGAGCTTAAACTTACTTTTCGATAAACCGAAACTTAGGTCCAGTCAGTTTTAGAGAACAAGTGCATATTAAACTTACTTCCGCTGCACAATCTTTTACTCTGATTTCGGGACCAACATATGCTATCAGAATTATCAGTACCCCAATAATAGTTTGAGGTTAAATAATCTTATGCTATGAGTCAAACCGAAAAAAGAATGCTTTTTCTGTAGGAGGAAAATATAATCAAGAAGTCTTTCCTACTCTTGAAAAGGGGAATTAGTTAATAAATTTATTTGAGGTCTATTTTGTAGAGAGGATCAATACTCGATTTTTATGTTTTTTCGTAAATTTAATTAGTTTTTGATAATTATGTAAATTAATCATTCAAACAACACTCATAAGTCATAATTGATAAATAGGACAATTCCGTTTGATAATGCAAATAACAGCTAGCTAGTAGTTTCTCCTTTTATATATATATATATATATATATATATATATATATATCAAAGAAAAGTTGAGTTCTTCTACATTAACAACGATGGAGGTTCTTGAGATATATCATATCTTTGTATATAATTTAGTATATATCTTTATATTTTCTAGATTAGATTTCCTTGTACATGTATAAATACTCCTCTTGTACTTCATAAAATCATTGAGTGAAATAAGAGTTAATATTCTCTACATGGTATCAACCAAATATTGGCCAAAATCCTAATTTTCTTTTTCGTCTTTTTTTTCCGTTGTTGTTCGACCATCGCCTCTGCCATGGCCGCTCAACAGGACCCCGACGAATTACCGACTCTTCCTCTCTCCACCATGATTCACATGGTGAATATTAAACTTACCGCCGCAAATTACATGCTCTGGCACGCTCAGATTGAGCCCCTTTTGATTACTCAGAATTTTTTGTCGTTCATTGATGGTTCAAAACTGCCCCCGCCGCGCCATCTCCCAAACACCTCCGGTGCAGCCCTCACACCAAATCCGGACTTCTCAAAGTGGTACTCGTGAGATCAGATAATCAAGTTGTTTCTGGTTTCGACTTTGACGGAGGAGTCCATGGCCGTCATCATCGGCTACCAATCATCGCGCAAAGTCTGGGATGCCTTATCTCAGATGTACTGTCATCGCTCCAAGGCCAGAGAGCTGAGTTTGAAAGATGATTTGTTGTCTCTCAAACGAGGAGATTCATCTGTTGTTGATTATGGTCGCCGCTACAAGTCCATTTGCGATCGGGCACTCTCTTGACGTCACCGACAAATCCCATTGGTTCTTGCACGGGTTGGGTCCTGAGTTCGCAACTTTCACGGCTGCACAACTAACTCAAGAACCGTTTCCAGATTTTGATACTTTGCTCGCCCGCGCCCAAAGCCATGAACTATTTCAGAAGTCGTCTGATTTCTCCCCATCATCGCAGCCGGCTGCTTTTCACGCGGCTTAGAAGCCTCGCGATTCAACAAGAAAGAATCAGTGAACTAAAGGCCGTGGTCAAAATTAGAATTCCTCTCGGCAGCGCCGCAAGCCTTGGTGCTATTTCTATCGTTTGAATGACCACGATGCGTTTGATTGCCCTCACCGGTTCGACAGGAATTGCGTGCTTAATTCTTGCCCTCAGCAGTTTGCCCAACTTGCTAAAGCTTTCTCTGCAAACTATAATCCACCTCCGATTAGTATTTGGACACCGGTGCAACAGCTCATATCTCCAACTATGCTTCCGGCCTTGATAATATATCCTGACCATGTCACCGTTGGTAATGGTAATCGACTTCGTATTACTCACACTTGCTCTCTTTGTCTCTCAGATAATATTGTTTAAATGATGTTCTAATTGTTCCTGCAATTACGAAGAATTTGTTATCTGTCAGCAAGCTCACCAGTGATATTCCTGTTTGTGTTCTGTTTCATGATTCTCAATTTCAAATTCAGCATCAGGACAACGGTCTGACAATGGCAAGCGTCGTGCGTAGGAATGGTCTATACATGCTTGGCTCCTCACTGTTGGTGTTCGCGGCTACTAAAGGATCCAAGCCGCCTTCTGCACCCTTCGATCTCTAGCATTCCCGCCTAGGTCACACCCTTCCATCCGTCTTAAATTCATTGCGCAATCGTCATTTACTCTCATTCCCATCATAGTTCAAGTTTATGTCAGTCGTGCTAATTAGCTAAAAACAATCACTTACCTTTCTCGTCTTCCAGTAAACGTGCTTTACATGTACTCGAACTAATTCATTGTGATCTATGGGGGCCTGCCCCGATTACCTCTTGTTGGGAAATTATTCCTAGATTTGTTTTGTAAATCTCCCTTTAGGTTTTGTTGAATCAAAGCCTTAGTTAGTTTGGTCGATCATTGCTGAAATCTAGTATAGTCTAGCAACTATTGTGTAATGTCCTGTTTAGGAAATATATCGAGTTGTAATAGATTAGAATGCTAGATGCTAGAAGTCTTCTCAGTAGTCGGGAAGACATTGGCTGCTAGAGACATCAGCAGACAAGAGTGACGGCTAGAGATGGTAGCAGTCAAGTGCTAAGAAGAGTGACTACTAAGGTGTTAGCAAGTCATATGCTGAGAAGATTGACTGCTAGGAGTACTAGCTCAGCAGTTAGAAGAGTAAAGGGATAGCAGAATGCTGAAGGAGTCAACTTTCGCTATTACTCCGAGAGATTGCTAGAAATTATAGCAATCAGCAACAAAGGACTAAGTGCTGAATACGCAACCGCTGAGGCGTCAGCAGTTGGTTATGGAGAGGCTGCTAGAAGTTCACAGCAGTCAAAAGAGTCAAGAGTCTAGCAGAATGTTCCTAGCATTCTCCGATAGAATGCTAAGCAAGGAAAACAACCAGCAAATCTTCTAAGACTCCCGTTCTGACAAAAAGTACAACCAAGGACGAAAGCTTTCCTGAAGTAGGTGAAAAGCACTGTGCGAAGTAAGAAAGGAGGGAAAAAGTAGAAGCTCTTTGGGACAAAAAAGACCGTTGTGTCTAACGGATATGAAGATTCAAAGGTTTGAATCTCCAGATATAAAAGACAAGTCCAAACAGAGAGAGACTACTACTACTGCTTGCACAACTACACAACCACATTCGCAAAAGGCATTTACTGTGAGATAAGCTTTTCAAGCGAATCAAAGAGAAAAGTAGTCAGTTGAGGAACACATTAAAGAGACAAAAGATTCTCTAGCTCTCAACAACCAGGAGTGTCGAATATTGAATATCTGATACTGCCTTCAAGAGATTCCTTGACTTAGTTCAAGAATCTAATCATTGGGATAACTTCCATCCTAGGAAACATCCAGCTATCACATCTCTGAAAAGAGATTGACTATCACGGGCTGTTGCAGAAACTAGGAAAGTTCAAGAAGGAACTATAAACACTTCCATTGCTGCTGATGATAAGTTTTACGAAGGTTCACCCTTGACTTAGCCGAAGCTACCGACCAGAAAGATAAGAAGCATCGGAGGATAGCTTTGTAGTGACTGGCTCGAAAGCTCACCACCTACTACAAGTGTTCGGCGATTCCTTGTTCTTCAAATATCTTTTTAGTGAAATTCTCAGTGTTCGACTGAGGAGTGGACGTAGATCTTTAAGGATCGAACCACTATAAACCTTGTGTCTTGCTTACTGTTTTATTGTTTCTCTGTGTTGATTTGAAACCTAGCAACCTCAAGTTGCTAGAGTATATATGAAACAAACTTAAGACCAACTTGGAGCTAAACATCTTTGAAAAGAACTAAGAGTGCAACATACTTGAATATTCCGCTGCATATTTGTTAATAGACTTCCGCTGCCCTTTAACAACGACTCTGATCAGGGACCAACACATCTTCTATGAATTTTTGATATTATGTCGTTTTCATTGATTTCTCTAGATTTTTATGGTTTCATCCTCTCCGCACTAAGTTTGAATTCTTCGATGCCTTTGTTCGTTTCAAAAACTTTGTTGAAAATTAATTTTCCCGCAAAATAAATAAATTTCAAAGTGATGGTGGTACTGAATTTACGAACAACCGTCTTCAATCTCTGCTTACTCAGTCCGACATACATCACCTTATCTCTTATCTATACACACCTCCCAAAATGGTCGCGTTGAGCGCAAACATTGTCATATCACCGAAATGGGTCTTACAATGATTTATCATTCCTCTACTACCCTGTCTTTTTGGGTAGAAGCTTTTAGCACCGCCATCTACACCATAAATCGCCTACCTTCTGCCATTCTTCAGGGAAAATCCCCCTTCGAGCTACTATACCACCAAACACCATCCTATGATTCCTTCCATCCCTTTGCGTGTCGTGTCTTTCCCTGTCTTCGTGATTACACCAAAAAAAATTCCAAACTCGTAGCGCTCCTTGTGTATTTCTAGGATATAGTTCTTCTCATAAAGGTTTTCGTTGTTTTCAGCCCAACACTTCTCGCACCTACATTACTCGTCATGCTAAATTTGATGAGTTGTGCTTCCCATTTTCCCGAAATAGTCCAGCCACACCATTCACTCGCCTTCACCTCTCCGAGTACTTCGACCGCATGCCACCCTCCCAGCTATTTTTCCCTGCGCCCTCTCCTCCTTTGTCCGCACCCTCTTCTCATCCTTGCCCTCTCTGCCCCCCACCTGATACTTCACCTCTGCCTGCCGCACGTCTAGCACCACCCCTCACACAGCCGATGGCTGTTGTGCCCGATCAGCCACCTCGTGTGCATCACTTGCAGACGCGATCACAATTGGGTATATTTAAACCACGCTATCCTATTGATGCAAACTTGGAGTCTATTTATTCAGCTAGCACAGCCGTTCCTGAACCACGTGGGGTTATCTCGGCCCTCAAAGTTTTGGAATGGAAACAGGTAATGCGCGAGGAAATGTCGGCGCTTCACACCAACAAGACATGGGTACTTGTTCCGCATCCTACATGGCAGAATGTGGTCGGTTCTAAATGGCTTTATCACACCAAGTTACTTGCTGATGGTTCGGTTGATCGCTATAAAGCACGTCTTGTCGTGCAGGTTTTAGCTAAGTACCTGGGTTCGACTTCACTCACACCTTCAGTCCAGTGGTAAAAGCTTCCACAATATGTATTATCTTATCTGTTGCAGCTATGCGTCGCTGGCCTCTTCATCAACTGGACGTGAAAAATGTTTTTCTTAATGGTATTCTTCCTACGTCGGTGTTTATAGAACAACCACCTGGATTTGTTGACGACAAATTTCCTTCTCATGTGTGTAAATTACAGAAAGCAATTTATGGTATTCATCAAGCACCACTTGCCTGGTATCAACGTTTTCAGAATTTTCTTCTCTCTCTAGGTTTCTGTTGCAGTGCTTCAGATACTTCTATATTTGTTTTTTTATAGCAAGTCGATTATCATTTACTTGCTAGTCTTTGTTGATGATATTATCATCACTGGGAACAATTCGGATGCTATCTCCACTCTCATGTCATGCCTGAACTCGGAATTCTCCACCAAAAATCTTGGTCGTCTTGGTTATTTTCTCGGATTGGAACCATATTATCCCTTTGACTGATTGTTCCTCTGTCAAACGAAGTATGCACTCAACATTTTGCGTCGCTCCGACATGCTGCATGCCAAGCCTATTTCGACGCCGCTTCCCCTTGGCATCACGTTCTCTAAGGATGGTGCACTGTTTGAAAATCCAACTCTCTATCGGTCCATTCTTGGTGCACTCCAGTATTTGATGATTACACGTCTTGATCTCGCCTATTCAGTCAATACTATGAGCCAATATCAGCAAAACCCCACCATCGCTCATTTTGCTGCCCTCAAACATATCCTACGATATGTCAAATGGACAATTGGTTTTGGTTTATCCTTGCCTCCTGGTTCGCCTAAGCTCATTGCTTATTCGGATGCCGATTGGGCACATTGTACTGACACGCGCCGCTCCATGTACGAATTTTATATTTTCTTGGGGCCGAATCTGGTCTCCTGGAGCGCGAAGAAACAACCGAACTACGTTGGTTGATGAACTTGCTCCGCGATCTCCATGTCATACCTGCCGAGATACCCATCATCTACTCTGATAATTCTAGCGCCCTTTTTTCTCACTCGGAATCCGGTTTCTCATAAGCGAGCCATGCACATTGACATCAACTACCATTTTGTTCGAGAGTTGGTGGGTTCAAAGCAAATCGTGACGCAGTTTGTGCCTCCAGAAGAACAAATCGCCGATATATTTACAAAGAGTTTGTCACGTTCTTTGTTTGAACACTTTCGGACCAAGCTTCGTCTATCGTCGTCTTCGCTTGGGGGGTCTTGAGATATATCATATCTTTGTATATAATTTAGTATATATCTTTATATTTTCTAGATTAAATTTCCTTGTACATGTATAAATACTCCTCTTGTACTTTATAAAATCATTGAGTGAAATAAGAGTTAATATTCTCTACTAAGGTGCAGATTAATATCTTGAAACAACCGTTGAAATCGAATATTGAAAACGATTTTAAGAGAGCTTGTTGTGATTAAACAGTAATAATTATAATATAATTGGAAATGAGTTGGTTTCCTGAGAGACAGTCTCACTATTTTTTTATTGTGAGACGGACCTTAATACATCATTTCAATAAGTTAAATACATCATTTCATTTTTAAGAATTACATTATTTGCAACAAAGAAATACATCATTTGCAATAAAGAAATACATCATTTCATTAAACTCATATCACAATAAAAATGGTGAAACATCATTTGCAATAAAGAAATACATCATTTCATTAAATTCGTCTCACAATAAAAATGATGAGACCGTCTCATCTGAAACTTTGCCATTGGAAATATATTTTGTTTTAAAGCAGGGAAAAGTGGGAAGAAACAAATTAAGGCCTTAATTTCTGTGTCAATGTAATAAAGTAAGTGGAGTAATTGTAATAGATTTAATTTTAATTTTAATGGTATGGTTAGTGCTAGACGTGTATGATAGTGGCTATAATCGTGAGATGGTGGGGTGTCTTTATATATAGGATAGGACTCTATTTCTTTAATTTATTACATTTGGATGACATTTGGATTTGTTTTAAGTAGAGCAAATGTGATGTAAAACGACTCCACTTCACCAAATAAATGTTTTTAGTGGAATACAAGCCTTGTCTTGTTTGTCGAGATTTCAACATTTGAATTATGTTTGTCAAAAGCTACATTGGCTTTATTTGGAGTGTTAAATTCGTTTAAGGCTTTCTTCGAGAGAAATGAAGTAACAACTATGATTTATGCTCTCGTTCTTCACACTTAAACGGCAATCTAGAATTTTTTTTTTTGGGTTTTATTAAATTTTACATAATAAAGAAAATCACATTATCAATTAAGTAAAATATCAGCTTATAATAACAATAATAATAAAATATAAAAAAATTATTCAGTAAAATTAAGTTCAATAATTCTTAAAAATATTACCTAAAACTTAAAATTTGTTGCCTCATCTTGTTGATCAGCCCCTTCTTTTTCAATTTTAGTCTTCCCTTTTTCCTAACAATTATTGAAAAGAGAATTATCTTGTAAAAATAGCGTATCATTATTATCAAATTTTGAAAAATCTTCGAGTAAGAGTCCACCCAGCCATGAGTAGATCAGCTAGCTAGCGTATAAAAAGATTTGTCCAACAACATAGATGTACATGGATTTCATTTTCACCGCCTTGGTATTAAAAATTGCAATATTGCATGGAGTAAAGGTGTAAAAGTAAAAGGCTCGAACTCATGTTCTCTTGATCATTGATAATATATCAAATTTTGTAGAAAGCTATCCGAATAAAAAGTGTAAACAGTTCTCAAATATTGCAAGTGGTTAAAGCGTCCGTTTAAAAAATCAAATAAATAATGGGTTAGAAAGTGAATAAAGATATGTGGATGGAATGAGATTTAAGTTAATGATTCTATTTTAAATAAAAATGGTTAAGAAGCTTCTACAAGTAAAAGATAAAACAAAGCTTTCAACTACAATTTCAACAGTTGGCTTCAATGGAATAGAGTGAGACTTGAACATATAGTAGTGGTGTTGATGGATGTATGTATGCATACAGTGACTTGCTTTTGTGGGAGTGGAAAATTAGGATAAGATTGGCGCAAAATATTGAGGAGGGGTGAGATGAAGAATTCTCAGAAGCTTATATGAAACCACTGTTTAATTGTGAAGTGAGCTCTCACTCTCAGGAGATGGGTATATAGAAAGTTTGAAAGGAAAGAGAGTTGAGTTCATAGCATAATATCATACCTTGATCTTAGTCCAACATCAGCTACAAATCCATTTCTAGATGGCCCAAGACCCAAGCCCACGGTCTCATTATATGTTTATTATCAATGTTGGGGGTATGAGTTACTTGGTCTTATAAATATTAATGTCCACATACACATACAGTATCACTAATCAACAAAATTTGAATTTTAGAAAATAAATATATACATTTAATTACCAAAAAATTAAATATTAACGTGTATAGAATTTGTTGAGGTTCAATTATCATTGGATCAAAACTGCATTAGACAAAAATTTACAGAATTGAAAATGTGCAAGGAATAGCGAGAATGCCAAGATAATGAAGAATTAACTCGGAGAGTAATGACTGAAAATTCATGCATGGAAATGGAATGAGACCTCCCCTTTTATAGATCAGCAAAGCCACCGAGATTTTTGTAATCGACCCTAAAAAATTCGGCAACCGCTCCTCCAAGGACTTGGGGTCAACAGGCGTTCAGGGTCGGCACAAGTCGTATGGGGTCACCGACCATCCGTTATGATGGGCTTTGCTTATTGGGTGGATCTGATTTGCATGGATCTTCTTTATGATTATATTCTAAGATAATTTTCATTGGGTTGGGCTGCGATTCCAACATAATATACTTTGTAATTCCAATATAAATTATAAAACCCAGCACTTAGAAAGGGCGTTGGGATTAAATTGCAACGATCAAGATGCAACGTCTCGAGACTCACTACTCACACGCTCTTCATTCTTCTTCGCAAATAAAAGATTTTATGTTTTGGGTTTAATAAATTAATTATGTTATAAATATATTTATTTGATGTACATTACTTTAGAGATATATAGACATATCTTTCTAGATTTCTATAGAAGATATGATTTCATTCTTAGATATATGACATAATATTGTAATTCTCTACACATTAATGAATATTAATATTTTCTATTTTTCTCTACATCGTGTTCTCTCTATTGTTTTCTCTCTATTATTGCTTATCTGCGATACAAGAAAAATTTGATTCACAACACGTTATCAGCACGAAGCCCTAACCAACTGAAGAATTTTGGTGTGTATTCCATAGGAAATAATCGTATCTTTCCTACAAGATAATTGAATAGTATCTTTCAGTAGTATGAACCCTAATAACTTAACTAATTTATTGTTTCCTTGTTATATGAGTATATTTCGAATTAGAGAAATCTAATTAGATCTATTAGAATATTCAATATGAAAGTTACGTGAGAATAACCAACATATAATCTTGTGCATTCAGAATTAAGCAGTTATTATTAGATGCATTGGATTTTTTTAAAAAATTTGATGTAATGTAATGGCAAAGTTTGTTTGAGTTCTTTAAAGAATAACTAGATTATTTGATCCTTTTAATTTATATTCGGCTTTTTTAGGTTAATTATTTGCGTTATGCGAATTTCTTTAATTTTACTTTCCGATAACTTTGAATTTCAGCACTGATCCAGCCATATCAATTATATTTTTGATATATTTGTGTAGATATCATGATCTATTAGCTAATCCTTTTACAATATATGTCTTCTAAAATCTCGTGCAATCTTGATTGCATATTTTATATTTATTTACTAGATTGCTACCCGCGCGTTGCGCAGTTTATATGTTTATTTAATAAATCATAAATTATAATAATATTTTTTATTTTTATTATATATATATATATATATATATATATATAGTGATCTAGGCTGAACAGGTATATGTGAATGAACAGAGAACAATATCTAACCATCAATTCCCTAAATCAACATCCATGATTTAAACTAGTCGCCTATCATTATTTAGCTTCATGGTTGTCATTAAAAGGGCAAATTAGGAAAAAAAATATGCATGAGTAAAAACTGAAAGTCGATCATTACAGGTGTAGTTACCAAAGAAAATCAACCCACGATCTTTACAATTTTAAACGAATATTTAGGGTAGTTGTTGAGTGTCATTAATATTTTGCAATTAACCCAAAAAAGGTCAATTACAATTCAACGAGCGAAGAAATCGGACAAGCTTTGAAGTACGACTGATCGAAGACGGCAGAAGTTCGGAAAAATCCGGTGAGCATATGTCATTTATTCTTCAGTTACTTCTTAAATTTTCTGAAGAATACATCAACCAAGTACGAAAATGTGTTGTCGTGGGTTTTTTTCTTTTTACATTTTAACTAGGGTTTCAATGTTTCAGTTGGTTGAATCAAAGACGACGGCTACAACGATACGGAGACATGGGTCCGAAGAAGAAAACCGCAGTGGGTGCTTCATCTTCAGGTGCGACTATCTTCGATTTGCTATTTTGAATAATTGTTTGCGAATCAAAAACATATTTCATATTTTGCGTCTTAAAAAAAAAATCAATTAAAGCGAAAGAAACGTAGAACATTAGCAACTAGGAATTTTTAAAATTTTTAAAAACTTATTCTTTATCATATTGTTCGTGTGACTTTAACATTTAGGTTTTTTTATTTTATTTTATTTTATTTTTTTTTTATCATTTTTCGAAATAAAACGTATCATTTTTAGATGAACAAAAATGAACTTTAAACACCTGTTGGATCATAGTATTTATTGAATATCATTTACCAGTAGAAAACATATCGTTAAATCGGCACTGTTAATATCATTTTTTCACATTAGAATTTAGAAATGTAGTACGTATTAATATCATTTTTATGTTAATTTTATATCATTATAACAATGTGTATATTATCATTAATTTTTTTATTCCTCTTAACCGTAATCTATTTGTGTATTTGAATAATGATAAGGAGCAAGGTAGTCTACCGATATCTACGAGCCAAATATACCTGCACCCTTCTCTTGTCACCAAATAATGCTTGTGCACTGAACAATGAAAAAGAGAGCATGGAATACATCAAAGTCGAGGAAGAGAGTAGTGAGGTGGATGTTGGAAAGTTTGTTAATGACTTACTACAAATTCAGGGTTAGACTGTGAATGTTGTGGGGACAAAGTTATTTATGCTTTTGTATGGTTTTAGAAACAATTTCACTGAATCGTATGTTTTTTTATATTTTGAACTTTATAAAGTATGTAGTGATTTGAAATTTGCATCAGATTTGTCTCAATGTATTGTGTTTTTATAATTTATGTTTCAAATAGACACAAATGTATATCAGTACATACACGCACTGTAATGCATTCATAATATTTTATTTTAAAAACTTACAATATTTGAGAAAAAAAACAATTTAATGATAAACAATATGAATAATGATGATACCAACATAAAAGAATAATGCTAAATGAAAAAGTAGTTAGAATCAAGTATCATGATTTAAAAAAATTAAAATATCAACGAATAAGAAGAATTTCATCATAATTACATAGTATTATGTCAGATAATACGAACTACGATTCAGCTTAGAACATAGATACTACATTTGACTCTTGAAATTTCGTTCGTAATATTACATTTTAAATACTAACAATATTTAATAATACACATATAATAATGACATACAAAGTGAACATTAATGATACCAATAAACAACAATAATGATAAAGGAACTAGTAAATATAATCAATTACCAAGAAATTTTTTTATAAAAAAAACTACAAATAAAAAATAATACCTGGTATGTCGTTCATAGTACTTTATAAAAAAATGGCGCAAAAAAAAAAGGAACGACTGTAAAATAACGACGATGATGTGAAAACTAAATTAATGGAAGTAGTTAAAAAAGGATCGAATAAATCGGATCTTAAAAAAGATATGAAACAAATCAAAGATTGAGTAAAAATTGCAGTTACCAAACTTAATAACCGTCCATAATTTAATTACAATACAATACCCATACTACCCTTAATGAAATAAAAAATCATTATTTAATTGCCACGTGTCATCATATTATCCGCTGGATTAAATAAATCAAAGGTTGGATGTATGTTCATTGTTCATTCACAACACTTAGTTCAGAAATGAACACAACTCTATATAATATAATTATGATAATTGAAATTAGAACATATATAAGTAACAAATGAAATGATCTAATATTATGACAATTGATCATTTACATATCAAATGCTAAAACTTATTACAAATTCTGAAAAACTTCATTGTGCACAACATTTGAAGTTTCCGTCACACTGTTGTTGTCTTTGTTACAAACTAAGATCTTTAATCCAGTAAGACTCGTGACCCTAGACACAGCTACATACAACTGTCCATGAGAAAACACTGGTTTGCTGAGTAAAATTCCTACATGCGAAAGTGACTGGCCCTGGCTCTTATTTATTGTCATAGCATATGACACTTGTATTGGAAATTGTCTTCGCTGAAATTTGAATGAAATTCGAGGATCAGATGGAATAATTGTCATCCTGAGAATTAATACCTTATCACCAACATTCTTTCCACTTAAAATCTTGACCTCAATTACATGATTACCAAGTTGTGTCAAAATCAACAGAGTACCGTTGCATAAATCAGCTGAATGATCAATATTCCTTAACAACATAATTGGTGTCCCAACTTTTAATGTTATCTAATGATTTGGTAATCCAGAATACTTCAATGTATTCAAAAATTCTGGAGTGTGCACCTCGTTAAAAACATCAGATATACTTTCCGTTCGACATAATGAATCTAAAATTAAGTATACTTTGTCAATATTGTTATTCAATGATAACATATACTGATTAACTCTCTCAACCACAGTATTTGTAGTTTCCAAAATAGCTCTATGCTCCAAAAAAGAAACATATGTTAATCCAAAACCAGTGGTAGGATATGTACTATCAACAATAGCTTTAATTAGATCACCGTCAAATTTAATGCTAACATCTTCAGGAATATCAATAACTCGATCGCCATCATTTGGTTGACCCAAATTTCCATCCTCAATTGATGCAACCCAATCATGCAATATCATTTTATAATTAAATCATGATTATTATATCAATGTTTCATTGATAGATAAATAAAATTACCTTCATAACTCTTATATTGATCTTTTTTATATGATTCATGTATTTTGAAAATGTCTAATATCAACAAAAGAGAATTTGCTAAGCTCGCCCTTGATGACATTAACTATTTAACATGGGCTTTAGACGTTGAGATTCATCTTACATCATGTGACCTAAGCGAGACTATAATTCAAGGCTCTTCAAGTAGCTCTGACTAGAAGGCAAAAGCTTTACTTTTTCTTCGTCATCACCTTAACAAAGACCTAAAAAATGAATATCTCACTGAAAAGGATCCTGTTATCTTATGGCAATCCCTGAAAAACTGGTTTGATCAACAAATTTTTGTTATCCTACCTCGAGCACATTCTGATTGGCTAAATTTGCAATTTCAAGATTTTAAGTCTGTAAATGAATATAATTCGGCTTTACACCGAATTGTGTCGCAATTAAAATTCTGTAAGCAGAAAATTACAGAGACTCATATGATAGAAAAGACGGTATCAACATTTCATGCTAGTAATCTCGTACTCCAGCAACAGTACCAAGCTAAAAACTATGGTAAACATTCTAAACTTATATCTTCTTTACTAGTAGTAGAAAACACAACCAACTTCTTATGACAAACCATAATGCAAGACTTGTTGGTTTGCAAGCTGTGCTTGAAGCACATGCTATTTCCCAACAATACAATGCTACCAGAGGTAGAGGATGAGGTCGAGGTCGAGGATATATTCGTGGTTGTAGAGACTGGTCACAATGGGATGACTGAGATCATGGTTACAACAATAGATCTCAAGGTTATGAAAAAATGAATGACAATAAACCACACCTACAAAAGACAAATTCATCTTAACAAGCAACTGACAAGAAAGTTCGTTATAGGCGTGGATGTGATGATCATTGGTCTCGCATATGCCGTACTCCTTTGCACTTAGTGGAAGCATATAAAAAAATGTTAAAAGAAAAGAAGGGCAAAAATACCCAAGATTTGCCTGAAGCAAACTTGCCTATCAATCATGATGAAGATGATGATGATGGCTTATTGAAAAATGAGCTCGTTCAGGATGAAAATCCAAACAAATTGAACTTCTAGATTCCTTTTAAAATTTTAGGATTCCTTATGTTTTGCATTCCGTTTATTAATATTGTTATTTTGAATTTTTATTTATGAACTTATTAAGCACTTCTTTTAATTATCCATGCACAATGTAATTATTAAGGAGCATTATTTACTTGAATGTTTTTTATTTTATTTTATTCATTTATTCAACTTAATTATCATGTTGCGATGAAAATGAAATTTAATGTCCCATAACTTTTAATTTTATGGCATGAGTATTTGGGTCATATTGGGCATATTACCAAAATGTGTCGGATTATCATAATGTGGCATCACATACAAATAAAATTTATCTTACAGAAGCTATATGTGGACCAATTTATCAAATATTAGGGTCTTTCAAAATTCATGGTCTTTATTGCTTTAAATCCGACCAGCTGCATATTATGAATATCCTCCACACAATAGTGTGGTAAATAAATAATTATTTTCCATCTGCTAATTATTTTATTATAGTCTATATTTGTATATCACCACCAAAATATACCTCTATGGGCCCTCAACGTAATATAAAAATATAAGTTGTACAAAAATCTCTGTCTATAAATAAACCTTACTAACCTATTATAGTGTACGTTGACTGTAAACATAAAGAAGATCATTTATCGGCATTAGGGGGAGATATAAGCCCAATACATAATGGAATGCCGAAAAATGTAAAAGAATAAAAAGATCTTCATAGTTAAAGCCACACATGAATGAATCAAAACTTGCAATGTTTAGCAAGTAATCTGCCATATGCATTTATAAATGCATCTATATTATATAGTGGAGTGATTGAACTTATGCACCATAAACAATTAAAGACCCTAATAGACTAAATGAATGAAACTCCTTAATACTAGAAGTATGAGAGATTTCATACCAGAAGTATGAGATATATACATAAATTAAAAATCCGTGGTCAATAAATAACACTCCAATGACCCCTAAAGAGGAATATGTGACCTCTCGAAGAGGATTGTCCTGAAGACATGAATCCCAATACATTAGCACGTGCACCAAATAATATTATTATTGGGATTGCGGAATAAATAAATTAAAATATTATGGGAAATGTTAAAAATCAGATAATGCCATAAATTCTATGAGTATAGGAGGAGAACATAAACTATATAGTTGTCGACAACATACTTATTCCACAATTGCTCCAATTTGGATCCAGAGCTTAAATGCTAGAAGTATTATGATTAGCCAAAAATGTAAAAATGAGCAACTGGAATAGTGATTAACTCGCTTATGAATGTTATCCCTGCATGAAACATGATTACGATGAAGTGGTGAAATATAAAGCAAGGTTAAAATTTAAAGGATTTTTCGCAGAGACCCACACTTAATTCTGAATAAATCATTCTCCTATTTGGGATGACATAGTGTTCCGCTATTTATTTCTATGGCAGAAACTATAAATTTATATGTGCACTTACTAAATTTCATGACCACATATTGATATAAGTCATTGTACGATAATATTTATATTAAATCTCCGATGGATTCTATAGAAAATAGATCGCAATATATATAGTGGTAAGACCACTGTATAAATTCCTCTTGAAGAAGGAATATATTAACTTGAAATAATTCGTGCCTAAAGACGGAGTATGAAATAAAAGGACTTGGATAAGACCAAGTATTATGTCGACCTGCAGATCGACAATCTCCCGAAAGAGTTATTATTATTTCTAATACCAGTCGATGTATATTAAGAGTTCTAGAGAGATCTATTACATTCATTCAGAATATCAATGCCATTTGATCCCCAGAAGTGGTAATGTCTCATTTAGACTTAAAGGAGATAGCACGATAATTTTTTACCGTAAGTTCTCTATTTAAGTGTCTTTTGTACACTATTTTATCAGGTCTGATACAATAGTCAAAATTATCTTGCTAGCAAGACTTGGTGATTCTCTTACTAAGAGATATTGAAATAAGCACATTATTTGTTATCTTCGAGGTATACAAATCTTGGTATATTCTATTAGAAACTAAGTATGACATTGGTGGTTTAAGTGAATAAATGAATATTTATTTGAGCTTGATAATTATAGATCTCGTACTGCTTATTTTGTTCTCTATTGTGGTATTGACATTTCTTATCACTTTGAATACTTTTCTAAATCACTCATAGATGATATTTTCTTTTGAAAGTTACAAAAGGTGTATGATTAATATTATTTTGCATACAATGAAAGATCGTATGATATTATAATACTTAAAATATTCCTCACCCTCTAGTATGAGGATAATACACTTGTGTTGCATAAATGAGTAGTGGGTACACTAGAGTTGTATTCTTTTACCCACTTCAATTCCCCAAGAATGATTGTTATTCAGAATGTTTAATCTTGTGATAATCTTGAAGATTATTCATATAGTCACTTTTTACATATATGGATAATATATGATTGCTTATAATTACAAGATTCCGAATATCAATGTTTTGAGGGGGAGCGACATTTTGAAAATTAAACCTTGAGGGAATACATTATGCCTGGAAGGCTAAACAGATGTACTCTTTTTCCCCTTGGTAAGTTTTTCCCATTGGATTTTCTTAGTTAAGGTTTTTAAAGAGGCATCTAGTGTAACACATGAATAACCGTATGTCATGTACTCTTTTCCTCAATTGTTTTATCCCATATGATTTTCAGCGAGATTTTTAATGAGGCATGGACATAATGAAGTAATTTCCAAGGGGAGTGTTATAAGTATATTTATTTGATGTACATTACTTAAGATATACTTTAGAGATATATACATATCTTTCTAGATTTCTATAGAAGATATGATTTCATCCTTATATATAAGACATAATATTGTAATTCTCTACACATCAATGAATAATAATATTTTCTATTTTTCTCTCCATCGTGTTCTCTCTATTGTTTTCTCTCTATTATTGCTTATCTACGATACAGGAAGGATTCGATTCACAAAAAATTACTCTACTTCTTGTACAATCATTGACAAGATAAAAGTTAGGATAAGAATTTAGAATTGGATATTTTGGATCTCAAAATACACCACTCTAGCAGTCAATATATAATTATATATGAGAGAAATTTGAAATAGCCATTTTAACTTATACATATATCTATTTTAGTCACTCTTATCAATTCATCTAAAAAATATCCAAAAAATACATATGTTACTTTTTATATTTAATATCATTTTATATATTGAAATAATATTATTAGTAAGAAAAATATTAAATATGAGAGAGAATGTGTGTCAGTGAGAGAGAGAGAGAGAGTGTGCGAGAGACACCTGGGTGTGACTCGAGTGGGACCCAGGTCTAAAAAAACTTAAAAAAATTATAAAAATTCTTGTAAACTTGGGAGCGACCGGGTGCAACCCGTATGTGACCCGAATCTAAGAAAACTTAAAAAAAAATTATAAAAATTCTGGGAGCGACCGGGTGCGATTTGGGTCTAAATATATATATATATATATATATATATATATATATATATATATAAAGGTTAGATCATATGAGAATAGTTATTAATGTAAGAAATGAGAATAAATCCTAGCCATTTATTTGTGCATATCAACGATCAATGTTTAATATTTTCCTTCTTCATTTTATCTCATCTCGCTATCATTATTAGATAATTAGGACAATTTTTTAATTTAACATAATTTATTAAATCAAAACCCTTTTAATTCAAAGTCAAATTTGTATTTTCATTCAATTTCCCCTTCCTATACCGATTGTAAAATTGGGGATTTTAGGTCGACACATTGAAGAGCACCGAGTTCAACGACTCCGACAACATTCACGTCAGGATCGATGCAAACTACTTGTTTCCCGTCACGGTGAAGTCGGTTGTTTATTGCGACGAGAAGAAGTAGTCGTTTCTGAATCTGACTCTGAATAGCAGGCGGCGGATGCAGGTCTGGATCGACTACGATGGCGATGCGGAGGTGCTGAACGTGATGCTGGCTCCGTTCTAAATTGGGGATTTTAAACCTAGGGTTCCTCTGATTTCGTGTAATATGTCTTATCTTGAAACTACTAAAGTACTCAATCAGATGCATTTTTGAGCATGATTGTGTGGAGAAGTAGAACTTGAGATTTTAGGAGAGGGCTATGAGGTAGTGCAGGACATGCATATTGATCCTTTGATATTATATGGTTTTTGCTAGTTTTGTTATATGTTTTAGTTTGTTCGACTTAGCTGTTTTATGAGAATAAAGAATCTATCTGGTAGATGCTGCATTTTGATGATATTAGAGTTCTCAATTGGATAAGAATGCACAAATTCTTGTGGCACTGGTTATGTAATTCTAATCTGATTTCTTTATCAGATTCTCTACCTTGTTTTAGAAGCTTGTTTAGGTTACTTGAGGTTTTGTTTCTATCCCTTGTTCCAGAAGAGGTGCAGTAGATGTGTGATCACAACATCTGTTTAATTGTATAGACTAAGAAGCCTAATGGAGGAAAAACTGAATCTACTGCTGCCATGAAAAGGAAAATGGAAATGATGCAAAAGGTGAATAATTCCTCTTTGTTGTATAGTGACATGACAAGAACGAAAAACTTTAATTTGTTAGTTGCCTTCATTACCAGGAGAATGTGGATTTGCTTGAAAGAGGGGAGTTGTTAAAACAAGAGCTCGAATTTTACCTCTTTTATCTCTTGCTTTTGCAGCGTCGACTATTTTCATCATTGCTTACTATTATAGAAGAAAATGGAAGTTTGCAGAAGTTATGGAAGGTTGGGAACTCTGCTACACTTCACACAGATTCAGATACAAAGATTCATACATAGCAACAAAGGGATTTAGAGAGAGAGAGCTATTGGGAAGAGGCAGATTCAACAAAGTTTAAAGAGGCGTGATGCCGAACTCAAAGCTCGAAGTTGCAATGAAAAGAGTTTCACACGAGTCATCAGTGTCGTTGAACTCGGTGCTCTTCAACGTGCCATCATGGAACTTGATGTTCACATGGATTGTGAAGATTGACATAAAATGAAGATTTGCCAAGATAAAATGCATGTTACGTGTAACATCAAAATTCACATAAAACTTATTTCATAATGAACAACTATTGAGATAAAATGAAGAATAACTAAGATAAAATGAAGAATAGCTTAGATAAAATGCATGTTACATGTAACATCAAAATTCACATCAAATTTATTTTATAATGAACCACAATTAAGATAAAATGAAGAATAACTTAGATAAAATGAAGAACTGCTAAGATAAAATGAAGAACTAATAACGATGTACAATTACATTGAATTTATTTTATAATGAATAACAGTTTAGATTAAATGAAGAATAACTAAGATATAATGAAGAACTGCTAAGATAAAATGCTTGTCACATGTAACATCAAAATTCACATCGAATTTATTTTATAATGAATCACAATTGAGATAAAATGAAGAATAACAAAGATATAATGAATAACTGTTAAGATAAAATGCATGTCACATGTAACATCAAAATTCGCATCGAATTTATTTTATAATGAATCACAATTGAGATAAAATGAAGTATAACTAAGATAAAATGAACAAAACACAACTTTTGCGCCTTGTATGTTCATAATGATTATCTTGCCCTTTAATGAAGTAAAATGAGGATAAAATACCGCGTTTTTTGTTGAAGCTCTTATGTAATCTGGATCGTTGATGTTGTCAAATCTATGGACGAGATTTATTCTCATTTCTCATGATAACGGCTATTCTCACCAGATCAGCCCCCTATATATATATATATATGTAAAGAAAAATATATTTTGGAGCGACCCGAGAGTGATTGAATGTGAACTGGGAGTGGCCAAGGTTTAAAAAAATTTTAAAAAATATATAAAATTAAAAATCATTCCAAATAATTTTTTTGATCAAATCTTAGTTTTTCTTATATCCATTTATTCATATTAATGCACATTTCTCTTTTAAATTTGTTAAAAATTGAATTTAACTAACATTTTTGACATAAATGTCAAAAATCTTGCTTTCAAATCAAATTTAAACAGATTCCAATGCATAAAATTATACTTTTGGCTATATTTGAGATGTATTTATAATAGTGGCCAAATTCATGATGTGTTTTGTTGTACCCGGATCTTGTAGCAATCGAACACAGTTAGTAGTTACTGTAAAATAAAACATTAAGGTTGAACCACAAGCAGTTTGATTGATTTCGAATCATTATACAACTGCTTGAGGTGGATGCTATCATCATGGGAGCAGACAAAATCAATTAACAAACAACAAGGATCAAGGGATTGTTGATTGAAAGGAAGATCAGGTGGGATTCACTCCGTATATATAGAAGATCAATGAATTGCTCTCTTGTAACAAGCACCTTCCTTGTATACTTTGTAAAGAGACTATAAAAAGGAGAAGAGAAAATCTCTAGCTTATTCTTCTGATTTTTCCAGATCAAAAAACCAGTACTCTTTAAAATATAAAGAATTGTTGGTCCCCGAGATCAGAGTCGTCATGGTAGCGAAAAAGTATAAACACAAAATGCAGCGGAATAATATAGCGTTTACTTGTATTTAGGTTATTTTTCAAATAGGGTTTTGTTCAAGTTTACTTAAGTTCCTTCTTGCAGTTATACACTAGCAACTCCGTTGCTAGGTTTTAAATCACAGTCGCACAATAGCAATAAAATAGTAATCAGCAAGAGAACACAAGGTTTATAGTGGTTCGATCAAATGATCTACGTCCACTCCTTAGCTGAATCGCTAAGAATTTCACTAAGAAAGTATACAGTGTAGAAAGAGTTGCCTTTCCTGTAAAGCAGGCAGCCTACGCAAGGTCTGGCTACTTCACGACTATCTTCCGATACTCCGAACTTCTCAGGTGTGGCTCCGGCTGAGTCAAGGGCGCACCTTCGTAAAACTCGCTTTTACCACCTTTGGAAGAGTTTAGAGTTCCTTCCGAACTTTTCTTCTTTTGCGGCTTCAGTGCCCATCCTAATAAATTCATTTATAAGAAATCGACTGCTGGATACTTTCTATACAGAAAGCAATCCCAATGATTGAAGATTCTTGAACCAATTCAAGAATCTCTCAGATGAGTGTCAGACGTACAATGAGACACTCAAGTTGTTGAAGGCCTTTTGATGTCTCTGTGTTATGCCTTTCAACATAACTGCTCTCGAGCCTTTTTGCCTTTTTGGAATCTTTCGAATATATATTTGTGTAAGAGTGTGAGCTGCTTTGTATCTTCCTTTGACTTGCCTTTTATAGTTGGAGATTCAAAACTCGAGTCGGCATTTCCGTTTAGGTATAACGGATCTTTCATCTTAATTGCATGTAGCTTTTTACCAACTTTTCTGTCTCTGTACAGGCTTTTCCGACCTACTTCTGACAGGTCTAGTCTTCGCACGTTGGTCAGAATGCCGGTGTAGCAGTCGTTGAGATTTGCTTTGCTGAGCTTTTCTTGGAACATCTGCTAGTTCTCTTTTAGTATTCTGCTACCTTCAGCTTTGGATTGCTAACGCCTTTAGCAATCTGTGATGTGTTAGCAAATGGTGAGTCCACAGCATTCTGCTACCACTAACTTTCTTCTTCTTTAACATTCTCTGATGTTTGCTGAGAGTGTTTCAAGCAACCTATTCTATTACAACTCAATATTCACCCTAGACAGGACATTACAAGATCTGCTAAGCTATGCTAAGGTTCAACAATGATCGACCATCTACTAAGGTTTGATCTAACAAAACATTTTACAATGTGATCCTTAGGAGAGTTCAGGAATATTTTCCCAACAATTTCCCCCTTTTTGGTGCGATCAAAGCTTACTAAGGATTGCTGAGACTTAGCATCAAAAAATTCTGAGTTACAAGGAAATTTCTAGACAAACTATCTCAGAATCTTACTTGCTTTAAGTCCTTAGCAAAAGATCTTGTATTTTGAATAAAATTCCCCCTCAAAGTATGCTGGGGAATATTTTCCCTTAGTTTTATTACAAATAAATCATCCAGCAAACATTTTTAGCCTATCTTCCAGATTCTGATTTGTTGAATACACAGAGAGTGTATTTCAACTATTGTACGCATTCGGAAAATCAAAATTAGATAGTAAGATTTTGTCATGATTCTGATGATTTCATATATGATTTTGAAAATACAAGTCCAGTGAAATCAGTTCAGAATCACGGCTAGAACTTAAAAATAGAAGCGACAGATGAGGATGACCTTAGTTTTGGGCGTCTGGTGTAGGTTTTGGCTTCTCAAGAGATTCCACCTTCTTCATTGTCATGGCCATGAGTTTCTCCATCCGTTCGATACGTGCTTGTTATTCTGCTCTCTGTTGTGCTTCGAATTTCATTTCCGTCTGCTGTGGTAGTAATCTCACCATCTCCTCCTTCCACTGTTATGATTGTAGATTCTGGAATAGCAACTTCAAGTCTTTGGGTGGTAGCTTCCGCTGTGGTTATGTTCGCAGGTACTTCAGTAACCACATTGGTATCCACTTCCATTGAGTCAACCACTACATTCTGATCGGGATTTGAAGCAGAACCTAGAACCTCAGAAGCTTGAAGTGAGGTAGCAGCTCGAGTATAGTCTTTCTGAAGAGTAACCATATTGAGATAATCCTGTCTCTTAGCCTCTTCTTCCTTCGCCTGTTCAAGAGCGGCTAGTTCTCGGCTTCGTACTCGCAACTTCTCCTCATATGCAACTTTCCTTTTCTGATAAGCATCAATTGCAGCCCTTTGTCGTTTGGTTAACTGTATATGTGCTATAGACTTCTCATCCGGAGCAAACTTTGATGGGGGCAGCGATTGGGATGCAGAAAACTTTCTGTGGGCACGAATGGCTTTCAAGCATGCAATCGCCTGTTGATCGGTGTACTGTTTCGTGCAGGGGGCTGATCCATCCATTCATTTGCCAAAGATTCTTCTGTACGCCAAAAGTTGAGGCATTTTTTGGCAATGGTAATCATCCTTTCTTCAAAGCAAAGTTCATGCATGATGTAATCATACATTTTCCATCGCCTAAATTGTTTACCAAGTGCCTTGCCTTTGTCTGTTCCGTCATCAATTTCAACATAGAAGACCCCGGTAATGTCCCTATTGACCTCTTGATCCACAAATGCTAAGATCTCATCACTCCAATCTCGGAGATCAGCATTCAAATCATCTTCAAGCGAGACAGATGCGCACCATTGGGCTACTCTTCTTGAGCGAAAGAGTTTGCCAGGTAATCCATGAAATGGGATCCTCAGTTGTTCATTCTTTAAGGTGGGGTATTTTCTAAGAGTTTTGGCATCAAATACTTCAATAGATTCCCCTTCAGAATCAGATTCTGATGAACAGGTGGACTCATTTAGATGTCCAGCAGAGGAGACTTCTTGTTCCATTGTATCATCTGCTTGATCGATATTACCAACAACGATTGTTCTCCTCAGCAACATGGACTTCTTCAGCAGTGTCCACCATAATTACTTTAGCTACAATAGATTCTTCAGCATTTGTATGAGCCATGTCTTCAGCAGACGATTCCTTTTCAGACCCAACAATATTGTTCTTAACAGATGGTTCCTCAGCAGACATGTTGGTATCTTCGATCTCCTTTGCGGTTCCTGACGACCCTGCATCTTTATCCCTGGGAGGTATAACATCTGTTGCTTTATGTGGTGCGTCCTCCTCTGTACTATCACTTGATTAGGTTCGTCGGTTGGTTCGCGAATCTGAATCTGTGTGCCTTTGGAGTGTTCCTTAGCATTGAAGGCTCCAGAGTGGATCATCTTATCTAGTTCTTCATCAGACATGCCGTCTTCTTCAGGTGTAATTTCAGCAGTTGTACTAACTTCAACAAGAATTTTCACCTCTTTCCCTTTTTGAGTATAGTCTACTGTTGTCTTGCCCTTCTTTGCTGCTCTGCTTAATTCTTCAGCAGCTTCCTCGTTTGATGTTGCACTAGCAATCTTCTTTTGGGCCTCGCGCTCGTTGTGAGATTGCTTTATCTGTTCAAAATTTAGATCTCTTCCTTCGAACGTAATTCTTTCCATCTCCTTCCTGTATTCTTTAATTTCCTGTGCTTTTTTTGCATCAGCACGTTTCCTTTTAGTTTCACGTACTCCTTTGACACGATCCTTAAAACTTTTAGAGGACAGGGGTGGGTGAACCTCCTTTTCAGCAGCAGCAGTAGCTTGATCAGCAACTGCTTTCTTCTTGGCTTCTTCAATTTCCTGAAGTTCAGCAGTTTTGAAAAGCCGCTGACGAGTAGATCTTCTTTTTTCGGTTGGCACAACGCCTGTTTGTTGTTCAGATGAAATTGGAACAACAAGTTGACCAATCACAAGTGGTGGCTGTTTTACTGCCTTTTTATCCATAATTTCCTCTATCCTTTCGGTAGGCATGTCACCGAGGGTTACAATGTCCTCAAGTTGCTGAAAGCACTGCTCTGTTTCAGCATTCTTAGTCAGTACTGCTATTTCTTCAGCAGTGACAGGTGATGCTGTCCGCAGCACTTGATGTCCTAAGGAGCGTTCGTCTACTTCCTCATCCGAAGTAGGCTTATCCTTATCGACATTGGACTTGCCGGTCAACTTCTTTGGTTTCTTGAAGTCAAGAAGGTTGGCTTCCTTCCTTGTTACAGGAATGAAATCTGTGGGAAGTAACTTCACACCTTGATCAATCTTCTTGGGGTGCATGACTACCTCCAGAAATTTGCTTATTTTCAATCCAAAGTTAACATTCGATGAGAACGTTCCATCTACAGACATGTGATCATTCTTCCTGGTGTGCTCTGCCCATCGTTTGGAGAAAAACTCTGCCCAATTGCCCTTCACTCTGTCCGTGAGAGCCATCATCACTGCATATTTCTTAGCAGAGAGCTCGGAATATGATCCAGCATCGCATTGAAACATCTTGATTACCAATTCAGCAAGAGTTTTAAACTCATCCTTTAGAGCGTTAATGGTGGTGGCAACCTTGAATGAAATGAGTTGACCTTTTCTATCCTTCATTTTCTCAGGCTTTTTCCACAAATTCCAACGCCTTTCCATCTCATCATAATCTGTTACTTTGTATTGAGATAAATGTTCCCCTTTATTCCGAAGACCAAAAATCTTAGCAAGAACGTCGACATTCACTTCAATGATGCTTCCATAAACACAAGTTTTAAAAGACTTTCCATCCTTACTCATGACTGCTCTGGCATAGAACTCAGAAACCATATGTGGATGAAAATGCATGGGTTCAGCGGATAAGTACTGAATTACCTGTTCGCTGTCGAGGATATCCATTATCCAATCTGGGATATGTTCAGCAGCAAGACGTTTATACAGAATGCGATCCTTCATGATTTGAGCTAAACGTCTTTGCTCCTTTGAGTGGCCGGTCTGCTCTTTCTTCCGAGCCATCATAACCAGTTGACCATATGGTATTGAATCGTCAATATCTTCCTTCTTTAAAATGCCAGTAAAACCTGGTGCATGACGCGCATGCAAGGTTTTTCAGAATTCGGTCGAAGATTGAAGAGAGGGGGTTCACTGGTTTCCGGACGATGATGTTTATGGGAAGTAGATTTCTGGGATGATAAAGATTTGGGGTCGGAGGCCATGTCTTAGGAAAAGAACTTTGAGTAATCTCAAAGAATTTTGAAATTTTGAAATCGGGAATTTTTGCTCTGAGTTTCGAAAGAAAAATGAATGGAAGTGAACAGTGATTAGAGCAAAATAGGGTTAGTCTTTTGAATGTGAGATCTGACGGTTGATGGAAGATCTGCGAGGGATTAGATCAACGGTTCAGAATGAAAGCATCTTTCCATATGGCTTTCCATGCTCTGAGAATCACTTGAGTGCGGCTGACATGGCGTCTCCTCAGTTGATGCCGCCGTTTGCATACATTAAATGCGCCTTATCAGGTCCCATCAACATTTAAATTTAGAGTCATCCCGCTTCGATTTCGGATGCTAATGCTTCTGATCTAGCAAGCGTCCACGGATGCTAACAGGTGATAGTGAGTCTCAGCACCCATATTTATAAAAGAATGTGCTAACCTTCCACATGATTCGTCAGCATCTTTCGAAGCACTGCTGAGGCTCTGTCAGAAAAAAAATCATGATGAGAGCCTCGAGCCTCTCAATGACCATTACTTGTTACTGCTGAAATGATTTGACTCCCCATGCATACACGTCGATTCCCTTACTCGTGACGTTTCATATTTTGAGAGACGAATCATTGTGATCTTCAGACAGATTTTATTTGTCTTCCAGTCATGATTAGTAATTCCTCTATAAATACTCTCGTTCAAGATTATCCAAACATCACATCTTTCTTCCTTACCTAATCCCATAATCGCAACCTTTCCTTCCAAAAACAAAAGCAAACTTCATTCTCCACTTAATGGGTTCTCCATAAAAAACCTTGGAGATCAGACGCAACCTGATTCTTGATGAGTCCGGTCTGTATGGACACTATGAGGATAATTATGATGTGGCCGAGAGAGAGTCATGGCCACATTGCAGTGGGTAGGTCTCTCACAGCTTGATGAGCTCCGATTTTTCTCTTATGAGAGTGCAAAGATTTACAAAGAGAAGACCAAACGCTGGCATGACAAGAGAATTGTGCCTCGAACTTTGCAAGAAGGATATCAAGTCCTTCTCTTCAATTCTAGTCTGAAGCTCTTCCCCGGGAAGCTCAAGTCCCGGTGGTCTGGCCCATTCATGATTGATAAGGTGTATCCATTTGGAGCCGTTGATCTCAAGGAGGAGAAATCAGGCCGAACCTTCATGGTCAATGGAATCCGAATCAAGGAGTATTTTGGTGGAACTTTTAAACGGGAGAGAGGTGCCATTGCCCTGCAGGATGTTGGAGCATGAGGTACCCATGGTCTGTTTTGGCAGACCATGGTTTCTGTGTATATATTTTTATTGCTTTCTTTCAATTCTTGCCTAGAATTGTTGATTGCACTCAGTTCATTTAATTTACTCTTTTGCTAGGACTTAAGTATTTTATTTTTGCATTGTGCTAGGACTTAAGTATTTTATTTTTGCATTGTGTTTTCTTAAGTTACTGCTGGGAAGTGTGCTAGTGGAAGTTACTATAGGATATATCAAGTGGCACATCATGATTGGAGCATGCGTATTCCAAGTTTGGGGGCGGGGGATGCAATTCAGCATGTGGAAATTGGATGATCTTTCGCACAACAATGGAGGAGGGAAGTTAAATGCTAGCCTGACGAACAAATTCCTGTTACCAGGTTTTAAATTTTCACACATATATTCTTCAAGGTAAGTATCACTGTTCTTTGCTATATTTCATTTCTAACTTGTAGGAGTCTTGTTTTTTTTATTTTTTTATTTTTATTTAGTGTGAATTAATTAACTAAATCTAGTAAGGGTGTAGAGTCCAAATTATTTTTTTATATTTTGCATATTAGGTGGCCTAACCCCACTGGCTTCAGTTCTTAATTTCGGTCCACTTAAGATGATTATTATAAAAAAATAATTTTTTTGGCCTAGCCTAGGTTCCTTTTTCCAGCCCACTTAGAATAGTAATTATAAATAAAAAAAAGAAAGATGAGAAATTTCGAAAATGAAAAAAAAGAAAAAAAAGAGAAAAAAATGTCAAATTAGGAACAGTGGAGGGAATTTGAAGAGTCGATACAACTCCCCTTGCTAAAACCGTCAAAACCTTTCCCCCCCCCACCATTCCATTTCCCCACTCCCTCCGTTGCCAATCTCGCCTTCCGGTGCCCATTTGTCTGAGTTGCCGTTCTCCCTCTTGCCATCGTACCATCTTTTCGCGGCTGTCATTAACCCGGTAAGCCCTCATTCCAATTATTTTGTGTGCTGGGCCAATGCTGTTTGCAGTGAGCACGAATCGTCCGTGCGTTCTCCATTGTGGGTGTTTACTCACTTCGGTTGTTCTGTTAAATGTTGTCTTTGTTACCGTTTTTCTTTTTCATTTTTTTAGAATTTGTACTTTTTTTTTTGTTTCTGTTACTGTCCTTGTTAATTTTTCATAATCTGTTTCTGCTGCGTGCTTTGTTTCGGTATCTTAGGTCATGTTCTTTTTCTGTGATTTTGCTGTTCTGCGGTCTTAGGGTAGCTTATTTAGTGTAATTTTGGTGTGGAATTTGGGTATTAAGGCGTGCACTGTTTTCGCTGTTACTTGAGTTCGCCTTTATGCTTGCTTGTGTGGGGGGTTTTTCTTGGACTCTTCACTTCTCAAACTCGAGGCTACGGCCTGTTATGTGGTGTTTCCTGTTGTTTGGTCCCCTGCTCTTTGATTCAACACCTTCTTGTCTCTGTTTGCTGGGAATATTTGCTGCTTCACTGTTTTGTGTTTGGGATTGTTGGTGTGGGATTTTGTTCATGTGCAATGCTACAGCATGCCAGGCTACGGCCTGTTAGATTCGGTTGTGGACTGCATCCTGATCATGTATTTTGGCCCTATATTTGCCACGTTCTTTGTTTAAATTGTGCTAATTGCTTGCTGTTGCCCCTCTTGCTTATTTGATTGCTGCGCAAGTTTTCAGCAATGGCTCCAAAGAAATCTGCTAAGTCTGTTGCTTCACATAAGGGCAAGGATAAGGGCCCGTGCCAGAGCAAGGGAAAAACTACATCTCCACGACCAAGCCGAGACCCACCCTCATCCACATCCCTTTCACCTCCTTCCATAGCAAGTGTTCGTCTCACTCGAGCATCTGCTGCCTCTGCCCTCGTGCAACTCCGATCTTCACCAACCAAGCTCCCTACTGTCAAACATACCTCCAAAACCAGACCAACTTCCGCTGCTACTGTTACTTCTAAGGAAACCACCAACCGCACTCCTTCACCACCCCTTAACCAGGATCAGCCACCATCTCCGACCTCTGCTGCTGAGGCTGCCCCAGCTTCTTCAACACCTGCTACTACCCCTCTGTTGGACTCTACTCACCCCGATTCTGTACCCGTTGCTGCTACCTCTGCTGCAGCAACCTCTGATCCTGCCCCACCTAAGAAATGTATGAAAAAGGGGGCCAAGAAACATGTCTCTCGGAAGAAACAAAAGCTTACTACTGATCTGCCTATCTTGTCAGAGGCCGAATTCCAGGCAATTCCCAAGCAAGCACCGCATGTCACCGAGGCTCGCTGGGCATCCTTTATGACGAAAGCTCTGGTTCTCGAGCAGGGTTTTGATTTGGACTTGGAGCTTTTGCCAGACTTTGTCAAATCAGTCATCGAATTCTAGGGATGGGAAGTATTTGCTAAGCCTCAGCCTGCCCCAATTACCGACGTGGTGCGGGAATTTTATGCCAATTTGAATCGCAACAAAGAGGACGTTGCTGAGTCCTTAGTTTGGGGTGTGATTGTCCGTCTAGATATTGAGGAAATTTATGCTGCCTACCAACTCACTCAAAGCGGCTCCCCGGAGTTCTTCAAGCAGCTGCAGGACCCTTCACCCGAGCTTTTGAAAGAGACCCTTGCCGTGGCAGCCAAACCAAGCGTCTCTTGGACTATTCCTACGGGCCCAGCAGGACACATTTTTGGCAAAAATCTGACTAGAGATGCACATATCTGGATGCACTTTGTGAAGAGTCGCATTCTGCCAACGACTCATGATACACTTGCCATGAAGGACCGTATGATTGTTGTCGCTGCTTTGTGATAAGTTAGGATTTTCACCAACTTATCTTATTGTTCTTTGACTGTTTGTGTAATGTTCAGATCGTTTTTGTATCATTTTCGTGCATGAATTGGTTTTTGTACTTGGAATGTCGTATTTGATGAATCATGCAGGTTTTTAGTCGAAAAAATAGAGAAGAATCAGGATTCCAATTTCGGCACCTCGTCGATCGACGGAAAGGCTCATCGATCGATGAGGCAAGGAAGGCATTGTGCTCGATGAAGGGAAGAGGAAGATCGACGAAAGCAAAGTCCGCGTCGATGGCTGCCAATCCTCGTCGATCGACGAAGAGGTTCCAGGAGCAGCGATCGACGCCAGATGCCCACGGTCGACGCGCATGCGGTAAACCTAATCTGGATCTAATTTGGAGATTAATGCATATCTAACCCTAGATACTGCTAGATATATCTTTCACCTATATAAATACTCATGTATAATTCATTTTTTTTAGAGAGAAGAGACTTAGAGCAATTACAAGATTTTAGTATTGAAGAATTTTTAGAGTTTATGTTTGAAGACAAGTTCTTGTGGGAAGATTTCCGGATTCAAGTTTTTATGCAATTCAGGTTTTATTTTTCTATGATGAATATTAACATGAATATGTGTAACTAAATCCTTTCTCAGATTCTAGGGTTTCGAACTATCAATGTATACATGTTTTGATTAATTGAATTATTTTCCCTTTCCCTTCGTAGTTTGTGAAATCTGTGCTTATTCATAATCTTGATTTGTTGGCCACTTATTAGGATTATTTAGTTGATTACTTGAGACGTAACTGTGATAGTTTTCAATGGAAAGAGATTTTCACAATATAATCTGATTTCTTGTCGTAACTGAAGGAGATTAATTGTAGGAATAAATCTGTAGATCTTTGGAGTTGGTTAATTTATCTTGAGACCGAGCGGAGATAGGTAATTAATTAATCTACTTTACGAATTGTCCAACAAAGAAGTTCGTAATACTTTTCTGATGTTTCACTACGAAGAGGAATTAAAATTGGGAATTAATCAATTCTTTCATGCATATCATACTCGATAGGTAGATATCCCTGGAATCTGTACTTCTCTTATTTGACTTCAAAAGCTTTTTAAATTCCTGTTTAATTTTCATTGGCAAGTATTGCGATTTTCAAAACAAACAACAAAACTTTTTATCTGATTTTCCTAATCAGTATTTTCAAGAACATCCGACTTAGTAATTAAAGATTATTCGTTACTTCTTTCCCTGAGGGATCGATAATTTCATTTGCCGCTATATTATTAGCTTTGCTAAGTCGCTGTTAAATAATTTAGCAATAAAATTTTGGCACCGTTGCCGGGGAAAGAATAGAATTAATCTTACTATTAAGTCTGTGATTGAAATATTGCTTTAGGCTGTAATTTTCGTATTTTTTGAATTTTTCTCGTATTTTTGTATTTCCTGTCGATCGACGCTAATTCGCATCGATCGACGCTTGGTCTCGTCGATCGACGCCTTTGTCGTTTCAGAGGCTCAGTTTTCTTATTTCAGTTCGTCCTGTTTATTTTCCAGTTTTACCTCACTACCTCCTTTGCTGTACAGGTAGTGCATGAGTACCTGAGCCAGAGGAAAGGACCCGCTTTATTACTATCTGGACATTGAAGCTACTTGCAGAAAGATCCAAAGGAACAAGCGTGCTCAGGAAAGCTCAAGTAATCACACAATGGAAGATAACGTACCACCGCCTCCGCCAGTGCTAACTGCAGAGGAGCAGGCTGTGCTTCTGCAAGAGGTCCAAGCTTTGAGGGCGCAAATCCAACAATACCATTTGGAAAAGGACAATCCGAATGGAATGGATCTTCGCCACAACCCACTATTTGAGGACAATCCCGACAATGAAGAGGATGGCAACCAGGATCCTCCGGAGGAGTCTGACGATGAGGAAGAAGAGGAAGCCATGCATAACCAGTACAAACCTCGGTTCAAGGAGACAAATTTCAGGATTGGCATCAATGCCAACAATTTTGAACTGAAGACCGGGTTGGTGCAGATGGTGCAACAAAATCAATTCGGAGGAAGACCTACTGAGGACCCCTATGCGCATTGGGACAAGTTCATTATGCTCTGCAACACTGTAAAAAGTGGAGGAGTCAGCAAGAGTGTCATCCGAATGCGTCTGTTCGCATTCTCTCTGAGGGATAAGGCATAATCGTGGTTCACTGCACTGGACAAAGGAAGCATAGGCACGTGGACCGAATTGAGAAATGAGTTTCTAGGGAACTTTTTCCCTCCGAATGTTATCAGGCAAAGACGGAAAGAAATCATCAGGTTCGCTCAAAGGCCAGATGAAAGCTTCAGTGAGACGTGGGAGAGATTCAAAGAGCTGCTGAGATCCTGTCCCGGACATGGTTTTCCACCAGGAGAACAAGCTGAGGCGTTTTATGAAGGGCTCAATGATAAGACAGCCAAACTGGTGGACACCACAATAGGAGACACAATCATGACGAAAAGTGGAAAAAAGGCCATGGAGTTCTTCCAAAAGATGGCCAACAACACTCAAAGGTGGTCCTCAAGTCGAACTCGGCCTGTGAAAGCTGTCGAGAAAGTAGTGGAAAAAGCTGTGGAAAAAGTTGCCGAGCAAGGCATGGGAGTTTTAGGCGTCAGAGATTTATTCTCTTATGAAATTTCTAGTTTGATCGTCTCCCCAATATGAGATAGGTTGCAGCTATAGTCAGAACTCAAACTAAGCCTTTTATTCTTATTCTATTCTGTTTTGAAATTGCTTTATTTTCAAAGGAAGTGTCTTTGTCACACAATACGAAATGATTCTATCCGCCTGACGGCTTCGTTCCAGAAAGTAAGATAAACTCCTTTATTTTAGTTCTTATTAGGTTAGACAAGAAGGCGAGAATAGCCTGATCCGAATTTTCTATTCGTTCTTTTTTTGAGCATCCACAGCTAAGGCTTTCGTTAAATCCCTTCTTTTGTTCATTAAGCACTCTATTTTTTATTATTAGGAACTGTAACGCCTTATTTATTCTCTTTAAGCAGTGAGTCAGAGTCAGCAGTAAATCCATTTGTTAAATTATGTTATGCTTCATGCTTGTTTTGTTAGAACTTTTAAAGCAGGGATTTTAGGCTTGCTCAACCGAGCAAGGAAGGATCATATTCTTAACACATGCTAATCGAAGCCTAGATAATAAACTTTGAAATGGAATCCCTAAAATCTGCAAGGAAAGCGGCTACGCGACTTGATCCAAGCAAGCACTCCACTCTCGTAATGAAGTCTCCTGTACCCATTATGCTCTCTTCTTCATTGATAAGAAAAAAAGTACGTTTAAGGTTACGAAGTCACTTAGCTGTCTACAATGGGAAAGGCGTCGGTACGGAGTCTTAAACTATGGACCGAGACTACACTGACGCCCGATAGCGGAAACCATTAATACGGGGCACTGTCTGGCTTTTCGCTAGGAGAGTTTCATGCTTTGAAAGAGTGGAAA